>QNGE01000294.1:216633-248143 GCA_008508345.1 Paragonimus westermani | reverse complement strand
TGCCAATGGACGACATTTTTCAGGGAGCAGCCGAATGCGTTGACATTAGGCTGGGCGTAAACTGAAACTGATTAGTTGTAAGATATCCGCACCAAATGTAGTACGAATGAAGTTGAATAGTTTGGGCGTCGTGTTTAACATGTTATTGATATACAGATTGGGAATAACACAACGTTTCGAGCAAGTTGAAACTGATTAGTTAACAAAGCGGGCGGGTGAAGATCCTTCTGTCGGTTTATATCTCCTGCGATTACAGATGAGAGCAGGATTTTAGAATGAAGTTTTCCGTAACTACTGTGACGGGAGATTGACAACCGTCAGTAAGTAACTTTTTATCTCGGAACTAAAAATACAGGGCTGAGAGGAGAAAACCGTTTGTTCAACATACACAATCATACGCCAGCAAGAAGTTATTTTCATCTGGAATGATAAACGTAAGACATTTTGCGATTTTTACTCATTCAGTCCATTCATTTTGTTCTGCAATTACATCCGCGGAAGGGCAGTATGTGAACAGAAGATGTGAGTAACGTGTCACTCTTGGCTACGGACGATGTTAGATGGTTTCGAATATCACCAGAGAAGGGAAACAGTGGTAACCTGTGCCCATTCGCTGCACTCCGCCTAATTGAAACGCGTGTTCGAACATCTGTGTCCAGCGCACTACTCACCTGCACTGAATCCATCCAAGGGCGTGCAAAATGTGGTCAAACACCAAGTAAAGCAACTGATTCGGCAAAGGAATGACCTCGTGCTCGTGAACGGTCCTTCTGACATAGTACTGCAACGTGGCAATGTGTCTGAGGTGTCTGCAGGAGTCCGCTGAAAAGACCGGAAGTGTGGCGACAGCAACTTACTACCACAACGTGATAAAACAAGTCCAGTCGTTTTATTCGAAAGTATTCAGTAATGATGAATTCTGAGTTCGACGTGGTCATTTATTTTGCGTTTGGACAGTAACTATCCGGCACAACACCTTGAGTTTACCGTATCACTAATTTAAGCGACAATGTTTAATGCCATTTTGGGCAGCGACATCTTGCGTTCCTGTTACACGCATGGTGTGGTTCGCGAAAATCTTCGTAGTACAGAACAGTCAGGAGAACAATGGGGAAAAGGTGGAACTCAATACAACTGACGAATTAGTTCCTTCATCAGATGCCTCTCCGACAATATTACTGAAACGAAGTGGATAGGTGTGCATTAAGTGAACAGTACCTGCAGTGGTTTATTTGGCCGCCTCATTATGATTCGCCTTTTGACACATTAGTTAATTGCTCTCACTGTCCGTCCTTGTCTCGACAAACCAGTGTTGGAAAGCGACTGATTGCACCTGGTCTGTCCGCGGCCGTACTATGCTGCTATCAGTCTCACCACCCGCATGAGGCCGTTCACCTCATCCTAAAATGGTTTACCACTTCCCCGGAAGTACAGGCCTGGAGGGTGCGATCGACCGATTGCTCTGGGCTCTTCTGCTGCCACCGGTTTGTTACTGGGATGACTACCATTCGAACATGTGCGAAAGAGTTTGCCCGACTTGTCCGACGCTTCGGACGAAGATGACGACCGGAGCCTGGGAATAGCTCGATGGGTAGCCTATACATCTGCAGACAGACGACCGGTTGGTCGGGTGTGCTGTCCACGTGTGTTCCATGCTGTGCGGGCACACCTACGCTCTCAGTACTCCCTGCGTACGCGTTAACTTGCACCCTCGTCAGCTTAAGGGCCAGGTGCACTAGCTCTGCTTACTCCCTCCACCCGGTCAGTCTGTCTCTTCACTGCGTAAGAGGTAACCTACTGCCGTATCTGTCAATCCATCCATGCGCACAATGACTGTGCGACCTCGTTTGTCTTTGAAACTCAGAAAACTGCTCTGGAATATGTTGAATAGGCGTCGAGGCACGCAAAAGTGATGTCGAGTTATCTTGAAATGGAAAATGTACAGACCATTTTCCGCTGGAGATAGAAAACAGCGACCAACAATGGCTCACCTGATCCTTCCTGGATGGGCTGAACCAAGTATTCTCACTAATACCCAAGATTGTAGCCATGCTGGGACCTAGTGAACTGAGTCACATTATGGTGCTGGTTGGCTTCTAAGACGTTCAGCGCCAAATTTCGTTATCCTCATAGACGGTAATACGTCAGTTACACTGAACGAGCCCTAGTGTTACAATGAAATCGAACGGTTTAGTCTACATTTAATGGCAGCTGATTTCGAACTTAGTTCACGATCAACAGTGCGTGTCGATGCCTGTATATCAGGGTCCTAATGGTGTGACAGGGAATGTCTTCCGCAGTGCGTTTTTGAGGCTGCCAAATTGCTGTGGAGAATAGATTGATGGAAGTACGTTCCTTCTACACTAGTACCATCGGTGAATATGGCAATATGATCTTTGAAATAATCCCTTCTAGTTGGTCAGTTCGTCTCACAGATTTAATGTCGTGCTGTTTTTCCTCAACTCCAAAAACATGTCTGTCCATGTTCAGAATATGTCCCTTCACTCCGCTTCTTGATGTTGTGAAGCCGAACATATTGGACGCCTAATAAGGCAGCTTTATAGATGAATACGAAAACAGTAGTCATCACCGCTTACGAATAGAAGCAGGAAATCTATAGCTGGCGTCAATAACGAACATTTTCAAGGACTAGTTGTAGCGTGATTCACAGCTATTTGGAGCACCCAGGCAGTGTGCAAGATTATCACAGAACCGTAGTATCACTACGGTCGAGACGGTCACGATTTGATTGCTTCACTTCGCATTACATGGCACTAACCTCCTGCTTCCTTAACTTTGGTATCCATTTCACATGTGGGCTCCAAATGGGTGATTTCTTCTTGTTCACTGATAATCGATTAACTACGCGTTCTCCTAGCTTTTGTAACTGCAGTGGCCTGATGACTAGTTCTCTTGAATAAGCTCATCAATTTGTTTTCTACTTGAATTGCCCCTCGATATTCATGATGTTTTCGTCATCCGGCCATATTACCACTACTGTCGTAGTCACGCCCTGATATGTAAATCTTACCCTCCCCATGTTTCTCAGGCCCAACTAACGGCTTACGCATCTGTCGATATGCATGCGTTGAAAGGGGTCTCCCCAAACGAACTGCACGTCTCCCAATCTGGTTTATTCAACGGGACCCATGATTCGCCACCTACATTGACCCGCGTGCTGGCAGCCAAACTGAGCGCTCTTGTATTGGATACGGTACACGCGATCGACGTCGTAGATCAGCTAATCCAGGCCGGAGCAGCAACCTCACGCGATTGGGTATGGCAACGTCAGCTGCGGTTCTATGACGGTGCTTGTGGAGACGTGTCTTCCAGACTACTAACAAAGGGCATGCCACCAACGGGGACAGCATGCAAGCCGAGAATACGGATGGTAGACGCCGAATTCGCCTACACATTTGAATATCAAGGAAATGCCCCACGACTCGTTCATACACCTCTGACTGACAAGTGTTACCTGACCTTGACACAGGCTATGCGAATGGGGCATGGAGGTAACCCATACGGTCCTGCCGGAACAGGGAAAACGGAATCCGTTAAAGCGCTAAGTAGTCTGTTAGGCCGACAGGTCAGTATGTGAGCACTAACGCATTCTATACGACTCCTTTCAGTTCTAGCTTTCTGCGTGCATATAAACTTTCCACTTGGCACCAAATGTTCGTTTCATTTTTGCTAATGTTCGTGTTATTTTGAGCCTGCAGCTCGGTGTCTGTGGACCACACTGTTGGTTCACACTGGACAGGGTGATTGTCAACGCCTTTCTCGTGTGAATCGGACATGCATAGAACCAGTTAACATTGCTCAACGGGCACGGATCAGGTTCTTACGCTTAAGTGAACCAAGTGACCTTTGTCGAACATTGATGATCCTCTGAGTTATCTGTTATCAGACCAACCCACAAATTGGTCACAGCATCGTCTAACAGAATACCAGATCCCTGTTACTGTACCCACTGGACAGCGGCGTTTGCAATTCACTTCCTGTGGCTGTACCTCCAAAAAGATCATTTTCGTTCTCGTGCACAGTAAGACCAAGTTAGCCCGCTTCTGGTAGGGAATACAGCACTGGCGTTTCGTTACACTCTGTGTCAGAGCTCCGGGGTAATTTTCTCTCTCACAAACCATCGGAATTGTGGTCAAGAGAGTCTGATACATTTCTTTCACTAGACTGAATAGTAATCTACGCATGGACTGGATCAACATTACCTTGTCATCTCATATCATCACCTAGTCGCTCCTAGTGGAACAGCCACAAATGTGCTTTTCCATTCATTCTCCAGAGGTGAAAACATGATTATTCGGTCTGATTTTCCACTCCACCCGATTGTTGACTGTTTCCGACAGGCCCATCGAGATGGGCATGGGTTGAATCAGATGAACCAGCGAAGGTAATGAGCGAGGTTGAATGAGAAGATGGCTGGAAGAATGGCCTATATACATCAGGGATCATGTACGCCACCCCCGCACTCACTGCTGATTGTAAAAAATTATTCTGAAGAAATTTCCTTAATCTCTCTGAACGAATAAGAACGTTGAGCCATGCACAGGCGTAAATGTGCATTAAATACGGCTTTAATATAAAACTGATCCGAGGACTGTACAAACCACTTTGTGTACAGATAGCTTAGGATAACAATACACCTTGTTTTAGTAGGGTCAGAGCGCGAAGTTATTTTCCAAACTTGTTCCCTCAGGTTGAAAAAGGGAGTGAACTATTCTTGAGATGTGATTACTTTGAGTACTTGCAGGAAATGGCATGGTTTACTTTTTACTGAAAGCCATCGATAACTAAGTATCCACTGTTCGGATAAGCACTTTAGGCACCCAAGCTTTTTTCTTTCGAGATTCACAGGAAACATAAAATACAGACCACCGTTGCCTTCGAACACCGGTCTTTGGAACAATATGTTTCACTTCGTCAAAAAACTGGATCAGGTGGTGTCATTCCTGAAGTCTAATCTAGGCTTTGACAGGTGAGTTAACTTAACATAGTTACATGCAGGTTTCACGTCAGTTGCTCCCTTCGGCAGTGATTAATCAACAATCACTCCCTCGCTTACGCTCAGCACCACCACTGATATGATAGGATGATTGCCATTGTCCCATCGTAGTTCAGCGAAATGATCAACTGATCAACGTCCTGAATTTCCTGCTCCATACATGACAGTACCGATCCAGGATAAAAAAGTGCACTACAGCCTGCCAACCTTGATGCGCACAACCAGTAGCGGAGCACAAGCATGTATCACATTGTAGACTAAGTTTCAAATGCACGCCTAACTGCCACGTTGGGGACACATCATCGCAGAAGAATAGCTGTGACCGAATTTGAGGTGGACAAAGTGCATATCGTTTGCCCGCCGTGATAAATTTGGGCCATATTTTCTCACCGGGCTGTGTCTCCACAGAACGGCATCAGAAACACATTCTGCCCGTGCCTACGGCTGAGTCAGCTCACTCGTAAGGATACGGTCTGTGATGCAACGTGTCACTGTCAAGCGGAAGTATGTTCTTCTACTCCCCTATGTTTGAGTAATCCCATACACTCTTTGGGAAACCAAAATTCAGGTCGATTTATCTTCAAAAGAGGACAAAACATCTCAAACTATACTACCTCTTTTAAATCGCTCGATAAGTTCGTGTTTAAATACGTTCTTCCTCCCAATTTTCATTGTGCGAACTGCTACGACAATCTATTTTCTTTTGCACTAAGGTCCTTGTTTTCAACTGTGATGAGGGAATCGACGTACGCTCCATGGGACGTATTCTTGTTGGGATCGTCAAATGTGGCGCCTGGGGTTGTTTTGATGAATTCAACCGACTTGAAGAATCCGTCCTGTCAGCAGTTTCTATGCAAATTCAGGTTGGTTGCGTCACCTTTTCAAATTTTATCTATGCAAATGAGCTGATTAATTGGAAGTCTGCCTTAGGCTACAAAGGTTTCCGTAATCACCAACAAACGCATTGCTTTGTGATGGCAACAACCACCGAAGACTTCTGCGATTACATGTATAGCTACTGTGACAAATGCTATTTTTGTTAGTCGCACTCAACTGTACATTTTTTGATGATTTGTTTTTTTTGCCCACTTTGTTTTAGTCAAGCCATCCATTTTGTATTGTCGGTCCCCGAGCTAAAAAATACATCAAGCTAGCGAGGCGCGGAGCGAGTTGTGTTTTTTTCTACCAGACAGAATACGAAATGGATAGTTTGCCTAAAGCAAAAGCAGTTTTAAAAAAATCAGAACCAAGAAGAATATACAAATGAATGTGGTCACCAAACGTATCCTTGCCACGTCAAGGATTAGGACTCTGGCCATGCTTTCATGAGTCAACCGTGTTGACCACTGCTCCGTTGGCACGACCAAATTATCAAATGTGAACGCTCAACCACTTTGGCTTGTGAGTAATGACCATGAGAAATGGCCCGAAATTACTTCATAACGAATCGGTCTTCACGTTCACTGATATCGGCTAACCTTTTGGTTGGGATTGGGTTTAACACGAATTTTGCATTCCCCCTGGATATCCACTGCATGCAGTTCCATCTAAAACGCTTAAACCCATGTCAGATAACAGGGGTTTGGACTGATAGGATTTGAACACCCACAACTGATTGCACCTATTGCAGTCTCATAAAGTTTTCAGTCACCTTCTTCCAATAAGCAGCTTTGGGATATAACTTTGCTGTTGCAGGAGTTCGTCACCGTTACCTTTTGCTCTCCACTGTCGGGATTGAAATTCTGGTGGCGCTTTCAGAAGGCACAAGGGTTGACCAGCACATTGTTGACTTCACAGTAGGCATGGTGGAATTATCGTATGCAAACACTTAACCGTGGTCAAACTTGCTTGAACGAGCTACCTGCGGCGTATGGACAGTTCATGAACCAGAATAGTGAATGTCTTTCAGAAATTTTCTGGTGAATGGTGTCCTCTTCTTAAAAGATCTGATTACTTTGACTTTGTTATAATGCAGCAAGTTTAATGGTTTTATTGGTTTGTCATATTCCTCTCCTTTGTTTACTTCTGTATACTCACAGTTTAGAGATCAATATCAGTGACTAATGTATTGCTGTTGACGATGGTGGTTCTGACGACGAATATAAACGAAAAGTATAAAACACCTCTTTGTTGGCTGACCACCTGGAAATCTAGCAAAACTACGTGTACCATCTTTAATCCAGAAACTGCTTGGGGCTTCAATCAAAAGGGTTAACCTGTCAGTACCACCTCACGATGTGTCCAGTAACCCATCTGTAACCGCGGCGAAAGTCACTTAGGCAAAACTGACAGATACTCGATCTCCAGAGTGAAGAAACCTTCGTCTACATAGATATAGAAACCGATGTTACCCAGGAGCGGCAACTTCGTTGAAGCACATCAGACACCTCCCGGTCACTGGTCATGCTGTTGATCCAGTTGGTGCATTCAGATGTTGTGAACTCTAAATACGCTTGGTCTGCGAAGTTGCGTATTGCATAACATCTATAAGTTCTGTGAAAACAGGACAAGGAACGCATGCATTCATTTGCATTACCAGCGTGTATCTACACAAATTAGGCAACAGTGCATTGTCATCCATCTTGGTGACATGCCCCCCATGGTGCATACACATGGCTCCAATACTCGGTTGTACGGGGCTGTCACATTCAATTGACCAAAGACGGTCTTGTGCGTTCAGCAACGATTGCTCGCGAAAATGACCATGGCATAAACTTCCTGATCCCACCAATTGACTATCCACCCCCACACAACTGATTGTGTGATGTTAACAACCGATTGACATGCCTGTAAATTTGACACGTCACGATTTGAACAGGATCCGCGTTCCAGTTGACTTGAGGACACCTTCGCCCCGTCACAGAACTACCGTCCTGATAACAAAATCCGGAGCCCCAGCCAAAGGGCTTACCTAACCAAGGCTGGTGGGTTAGCAGGCCCAGCACAAGGTTGAAACCACAGCCCGATTATCTGGCTGTTGTTGGTAGGGCGGGGGTGGTACGTGCAATTCCCGCAAAGTGGCTCGGTCCTATCGGCCCAATGTTTTGGCAACCACGGTGCAGCAGTGACGAAGCCCAGCTGGCGCCACACTCATCTAACCGTTTCGGCGCTTGAAGGGCAGCCCTGGACACTGGCAACCAGCATAGGCCGGTGAGTGCAACTGGACAAAGTAATGACAAATTTCTCCCAACAAATTGTGTTACCATGGTGACTTTTCACACCAACTGATGGTTCATAAACGAAACAGATTTACAAATCACCAAGACACTGATACATAACAGTTTTTCCGCAGATCCGAAATATGTCACGCTGCTTTTAAGTTCATGGCGCCATTTGTGAACTCTCGGGACGTGTAGAAAGCCATACGTTCAAACAACGGGCGTCGCTTGGCCCCTCTTCGTTCTGCGGCCTAGTTACCGAGCCGTGTCAACATGGCTTATCTGAACACTGTCCGTGATGATGGCAGCTTGTTGCGTTATCGAGATCGGTGTAGAAAGTTTGTTCAAAAATGTTGTCCAGATTGGGGTGTTTTGTGCCCCGGAAACCTGTTCCGCTCTGAGCAACAATATATCCACGATGTGAAGGTAGTTTAGTTTGGGTCGGCACGAAACAATCGCATCATACGGATTCTTGTTGGATGATTACGACCTAGGATAACCCATTGATGAAAGTGAGCATCGATCAAACTGGGCTGATTTAGGGGCGTCACGTGGTTCCTGCAAGCTCGCAAACTTACTTCTAGGACTGTACTCATTGTGGGTATAAATGCCCCCGAGGACGGTTGATAATCGATACATTCATCACACTGGAGACACGTCGGACTTGTGGGATGACTAATTCGATCTGTGTGTACGTGGGTGTCTGTGTCTATCAGAATCTGGTACTGGTGAGCTATGCTGGATCATACGCTTCTCAGTTCAGTTCAGTTTGCTGGACAGCAGCCACGCACAACTTGGTCTGGACGAACATACCTTGCTGGGACCAGGTCGCACTCTTGAAACGCACTAAGATGCGCTCATCGATGCTGTTAACGGTTTTCGCACCGTGCTCTAATTCGGCTTCCATTCTTAGCGGCTTTTTCATGTGTTGTGCCCGCTCACACATCTGGCCTGGTTAGGTGGTGTGCCCGTTTGGGAAGCCCTTTGGTTCGGACTCCCGATTTTGTCGCCGGCGTCAAAGTTCCGAACCGTACCATACGTGCGTCGACCATGCTCGAATTCGGCAAGGGCGAGACTCAAACTGCAAATATCAAACAAGGCGACATGGTGTTGGTTCGATGCGGTCTGAGGCATTGTGAACCGACAGGCTTGTAGTTCCTATACCACAGATTGGCACAGCCAAATAGGTTCTTATGCACCATATCTCAACATCTTCGTGTGGCCTTCAGTATGACGCTTGTCAGCTGATCCCCGTTTAACGGCTCTCTCACTAACGTGTTGCGCGAAGTGATATAACTCTCCACCATGGATTTATGTAGTTCATTTTTGTGGTGCCCCCATCTTCAGGTGATTCAAGATGGTCTTCGATCCGCGGCCCCGAATGTTACTCTGCTCAACCGTAGTATCACTCTGGACCCCAATTCCGGCCTGTTTATCACATTGAACCCGGCAGGCAAAGGCTATGGTGGCCGACAGAAGCTGCCGGACAATCTGAAACAATTGTTCCGTCCCGTGGCTATGACCCAACCCGATGTGGATTTGATAGCAGAAATGATACTTTTCTCGGAAGGTTTTCGCCACGCTCGACTACTGGGTAGAAAATTGGTCTCCATCTTTGAGCTGGCCAAGTGAGGACGAGTATTATCCTAGCCCTGTTTATCAGAATGACCCGCTGGTACATCATATTTATTCGGGTGTTATACGAGCCTGTCATGAGATATTCGTTCATCAATGTCAAGCGGTTCACGCTTGTTCCAGTTTCAAGTGGATGTGGAATGANTCAGACTGCACAAGCCCTGCCTGTGTGCCCAAAAACAATTCGTACAAACCTTCTACCTCCCATGGCCAATCATTCCACATCCACTTGAAACATCATATTTATGGTCAATAATATGAATACTTGTCGCTTCAGACTTGGCAACCATTCTTTCACTAAGGTTAACTTAAAATTACCCCACTGTTCTAACCTACGATGCAATGGATACTGAATGAAAACAGTCGAGATGTTCTGTATTGTTGTACGATTAGTACTTATTACTTCGAACTGTGTGTACTCGTGTCCCGGTTGCATCTAACTAGGCCGGGTCACCTGATATCGTTATTCACTCTATGTATGGGGTTATATGCGTTGGAACCACAAATTGGTTGAACCGATAAAAGTGAACAGATCTACATTGTTTTACAGTTAGCAATCCATTTCGTACCAGGTAGATCATATCTCATGCTTTCTATGTCCCTTTTCCTTACGACTTGACCTCAGACTGTTGCACATGATTGATCGATTTTAGGAGATGGGATGTTCTCTTCCTCGCCGTTAATGTAACAAAAATATCGTCGAATAGTGCTGCGTATTCAGTGATTCTGCGCTACAGGCGACACCACTTCAATCTGTTCAGACATCAACATCACTCGGAAATTTGCTTACCTATGTAACAAAGCCACATGATTTCCCTTTGAAGGAAGTATATACCTAGGTCATACAGTTGAAATGATTGGGCCGGGCTAGCATATTGCTCATCAAGTTCCAACAAATGTTAATAGAAGGGAGTGATTGCAAACAAACAACGAATTATCTGTGGTTTAGTCAGTCACCAAGATGGGTGGAATTAAAGAGCCTGTGCCAAACAGAAGTACATGGCGGTTAAGGCGCTGGATGTTTGGTTTAGTTTAGCAGTGCACAGTGGTCACGAAGACAGGACATCCTTGATGAATTAGAGAAGCTCCAGTCTGGGCTTCGAATCAAGGGAAGACCAATTCAAAATCACAGCTCTGAAAGGTGTGAACGTGTGGCCTGTTTAGTCAATCACGTGCTTATTATTTTAAGCACGAACGGAGGTTCATGTTGCCCGAAGAAGGTACACTGTTAGTACCGACTTGTCTGTCAAAATTTTGCTCGAGCTACGACCAAAAAGCTTTTCTAGAGAGACGGTGATACCATCAAAATGTCTACTCGTGTTTACGATTGGTTGGTCTTTCTAAAACGATGTTCTTGCACAACACCGTAAACGCACCACATGTACCAATCAGTCTTCAGTAGCCTACCTCTGCGATAAATCGTACAAATCAACAGTTGGCCCTTCCGCAACATCAAATGCTTTTATACTGAACGCCCCACTGCTGTGGACTCGGAAACAAAATTCGGAGTTCGAATATTTTTACAACGATTTCAACTGAAAGGCTTATTAAAGGGTTTAACTCCAACTCCTGTTAAAGAACGGCACTACCACACCACCGTAACTACAGTCATGTAAGCTAATACGGGAGTGTGTGCACAATTTAGGTCAAGTCGCTCGACTCCATCATCACAGTGTTTTGAATACCACCGTTAAAATTGGGCTGATTTCCGCTCTAAAGATCTGCCTTGTCCTGAAGAATGACGTGCGCAGATTGGACTAGACGAAATATCACACTGGCACTAAATCACACTGGTGGACTGCGATTAAGAGGACAATGTTTTGTTTAGGAGAAAAAGCTATCGATAGTGAGACTGCTTTTTTGCTTTACAGCTGAGCCGTAAGCGGTACGTAGATTGCTGGATAACATTGGCTAATTCTGGCCACATTTTCCTAGTGTGCGTTTGTCTTCAGTCATGCACAAGGTCACTACCCTCTTGTCTAGACTGAAGGAATGTGAAAAATTTCAGCGATACAGTTAGGTGCACTGTTATATTTCAGTACACGAGAATCATAACATTACCTTGGTGAGACAATGGTCGGTAGTGTGGTTGCTCATATTGCTTAATTCAGAGCAGAAAAAAGCCAATAAATGTACGAATCTGCCTATTGCCGCCATAGATATGGTGCTCTGTCGGCAGGTGGAAATTATCGTTAAGAAAAGAAGGGCTAGGATAATCCGTGTTACAGCAAGCCCAACACAAACCATAAGGTTTAGTCTACACTGACGTCGGAGTGGACCGCATCGATAGAAATTACAGTTGCACCAAACTGAATACTCGTTTTTGAATGACCAACCTATGTCATTCCCGACGAAGCAGCAAGCTGCCTTCACCAGAGTAAAATGTATAATTGCACTGGTCAAGCATGGCATTCTGATATGAGGTGGAACTACACGGCTCTATATACCAAGGCCACAAAAGTGAGATGTGTACCGCACCACTTAGCATCTTGACAACACGGCTACATAACGTCAAGTTAGAGTCCAAAAGTGGTATGGTAAACCGAAAAACACAGCACAACTTGTCTCAGTTTCTATGGCGAATTCGTTAGTTTCCACCTCGTCTCTCATTTAAATCTGCAAATCTGTTCAAATGGTGAATGTGTGGTTGAAAAATTATCACGATAGCTCCCTTGTCCATTCGCACTCATTAATGCATGCTGGTTCCTAGTCCTGTGTTGCCTGTCGAGCGCTAAGAGATTTGTCAACAGCCATGTGCTGTCGATCATGGATCGTGGTAGTCAAAACAATGTGATGATGGAGCCGAACGATTTGACCTAAAATGCACGTACACCCCGTGTAACTTGTTGGACGATCGATGTATACCGGATCTCATCAGTATGAGCAACCACACGACAGTTAACCTGGGTAAATGATTCAACGAGTTTTTGGTAGCTTAAGTATAGCGTTGTGTTATGCTTTCGACCTACATGAAATAGTTATCTGGTCTTACAGCTGGTCAGGATCACCTTTAATGGAGCCCATTATGAGCGACCTCAAGAAAAACAGCTGATGAGTAGTTTGGCAGATGTGGTGATTTAGATGAGACCAAATTGTGAGAAGTTGAGACTACGGCTGGATACAAACCAGTGACAGAAATAGCATACCTAAACGTGGCAACGTGACGGGTGTGCAACCGAGTCCAAAGATGAAATATGACTGACATGTGAGGGTTAACACTCTGTCCCTAGGTGTGGAGACTATAGTCAAATGAAGCAGTTGCCATCCTCCCGTCCGATTGCTACAATGGCGTATATTGAAACAGATAACGTCAGATCGTTTCATGTGTTGGGCTTACAGCTAACACACAGAGAATCAATCAGGGGTCTATTGCAAGGCCACCATTAGGCAGTAGACGGTTGGAAATTCATACATACTGCGATGTGTGTCGTCTAACAAGGAGTGTGTACATTCTGAACAATCGTGGGTAAATCGGTGGCTATGGATTTAAGCCTTAACAGCAAGTGCAATCAACAGGCCTCACAGTTCGCTCATTTTTCTCAACGATTCGCCTATCACATACAGTTTATGTGAATATCAGCCTGATTCATTCAAGAATTCTGGGTTGAAAATGTGACAAATTTGTTTATACCTTCACTTGTAGACAGTTACTATCAGTGCAGCAGCATTACGACTGGGGTCTACGGGCATTGAAAACAGTTCTGCACTGTGCCGGGTCCATGTTGCACGCACGAGTGAAACCAGGACCCAAGGTCGATGGAGGTGACAATGGGGCGATCGATGACACAGAGGAAGCACGTTTGGTCATTCGGGCAGTGCGGACAAACACGCTGGCGAAACTGACCAGCAGTGATGCGAAACGATTCGATGCGCTGTTGCATGACGTGTTCCCTGACGCGAAACTCCACACGGGGCACATGGACGATCCGAATATCACCGGACTGACCGAGGCACTGTATGCGGTTGTCAAGGAGCAGCACATTTTCCCGGTCAAGGCACAGGTGTGTGCATCTCTCATCCTGGCTTTTTGATGTGATTGTGAACCCAAACAAAATATCATGGGGGCTATACGAAAATAACGGTAGTTTGGCGAATGACTTACAGATGAACCGTAGTAATGTTTCAGTTCGCGAGTCCGCGCACTTATAGGTACTGCCGGGCCAGCCGCACTGCGAATTCAATCCAAGTAAGTTTGGGAAAGGGTTTAGGTGTAATTCATGAAAAATGCTTTGTACAGTATTCCTCATCAGTTAGGTAGATTGGACGCACTTAACCGCAGACCACCCGTTCGTACTGAATATGGTCACGTTAAAATCGATTGCCTTTAGATCAGCATACTCACTCTCAGCCAAATGCTCCACCAGCGGTTTCACTCTGGTTTAAACCTGTCAGAACGATGAGGCAACGAGAGCTTGATTCCAACCGGATTTTGTTGTGCTCTCAGTTTCATTAGCAGTAACCTGTACAGTTTGTTTTGTTCACCAAGCAGTAACAAACTATCGCAAATATGGGCTAAGCTGACTGGGTCAGTCGATTCAGACTGTGGCAGTTGTGTTACAAAAGTCACATAGACTGAGCAGATAAGCTTTGCTTTTCTGCGCTCGGTAGTACATTAGTTATGCTGAGTTATTGAACAACAGACGTCAGTTGCGCTACACTTAAATGTGTGGTTGCTTCCTGGGGCACTCGAATTTAACTGTGCCATCCAAAGTCAGGTTACCGAGCTATATTGATGATGGCATATGCATATGCGATTTCAACAAAGCTAAGCGTGTTATCCAGATGATCTAGAGACATTAAATTAACCAGTCTGATTCATCTGCCCGTGATCCACTGTCCGTTCCCATTTCGACTATAGGAATGACTCGAATAATGTGGAACTATGGCAATGAACCGCTGAACCGCGTCTCCGTTTATATGACATAAGTAGATACATTTCTGTCAAGTTACCACAAACACTGCGGGAGTGACAGGACTTCATAAGGGTTCCTGTCATCAAGGTAAACGAGTGTGAGGCGTTTGGTCAGGTGGGCTGTGTGTTGTATAACATGCAGTTTCGTTGTGAGTAGTATACTACTCACAAGTAGTAGATTACCCACAGGCGACATTCAGGAACAAAAGGACAAGCCCCGAACACGACGGGCAAGAAGAGACTATCGGAACAGTGTGTACATGCTGTGTGAGAACCTTCACCAAGGCGAATGACCACGTACTGTCACCCAGTGATGTGAGTGCATGTCTGTCGTGCAAATGAGTGTACGCGTTTGTGGTTTAGTTTTTGACANTAGTTGTAGATAAGTGTTGTCCACACTTTCGTCTAAGATATAGTCGACCTTACTGGAATTCAGTGCATGTTTTGTTCATTTCGTCCTGACAACACTGTTCCCTGTTAAAGTTATGTAACTAGTCTGATGAATAACCATGAACAGGCCTGTCCGTTGCACTGTTCTTGATGGCTGCCCGAAGAAACCCCAAATGTCTTATAAACACTTAGCTCATTTCACCCATTTACTTCTTGTCGTTTATTGAAAACGCCCGGTTGTACAGCAGTAGTATCGATTATTAACATACATGTGTGGAGTCGTATATCATCCGTAGTAATCCGTCAATTCGCTCGCAGCACTTTGTCTGTCTCTCCCGCAGAGCATGTTGCGAAACACAACGATTAAGGAGCTAAATCTGGCCGCCAATGACCTGAATGAAACTACTGCCAGTTATTTTGCTCACGTTCTCGGACATAATAAATCCTTAACACATCTGGATCTTTCAAACAATCAGCTGGGATCGGTAAGTATTCATTCGTGTCCATAACCAATACATTGTGCCCATATAAAAGTGTCGTTTGTTTGGAAGGTGTAATCAAATCGGTCGTCCATCATTCTCTACTAAACTCGTGTCACGTGCCCCGTTTTCTTCTCTTTCTCTTTTCCTTCTCAAGATTAGCTGTATTATTTCATTTTGTTTACTAAAGTTTGTTCTTAACCAACTTGTTGGCCAAGCGTCTTTTGCGGACACAACACGTGTAACTAAGGTGACCACGTTGTTCTAGAATTTGACTATGCTAATCGGATTGTCGCGTCACTGCTTGACGTGAGCGCCAACTGTCGTCAAGCCTTGGTACTTGTCCAGACGCCATGGACACGCACTTTTGTGGTGGTCAACACTAGTTAACGGTCCGGTTTGATGCTGTGGTTTTTCGGTAAACGAGGCTTACATTGCTGCTTTGCCACTCTGACGAACTCAGCTTTCACCACCAACTGCAAAGTCGTCTGGATGCACGCGGTCTCGTCTGTCCGCTGGCTGTTCCAGCCTCTTTAAACTGTCTTTTACCGAACACATTCGAAACAAACAAGAAAAATTACGCATTTGTAAGTCTCCACTTGGATTATCCATCAACTTTCACAAACTTCCAGTCTGCTTGGTCTGCAGTGGCAGCGTGCATTGTAGCTTAAACTAATGCTTCCTGGTTTAACCAGAGATCGATTCGCCATTCTCGCCGTGATCGTTCACTAGTTTCTGTGCTTGTAGCCCCATGTTTATCCGCGTAACGTAATTGACGATTATGGTGGGAACTTTTCTGCAAAAGGCATCTTACGTAGCATCAATTGATTGTTTCATAATGCGACTTTACTAGTCACTCTTTTACCATGGGGTTCACGCGGCTGTTTTCGGTATTTCCACGCCTTATTCTAACTGTCGTGGACGCGTGACTCCAAACTTCGCTAGTCACTCCCAGACTTTATAACAGTGACCTATCTCGCGAATCCACTGCTGCACTGGTGATCTATGGCGTGATACTCTGAAAATGAAAGGTTATGGAGTTTTTAAGCGTGCAGAACACGCTGTTCCACAGTAGGTTCTCAAAACGTACAATACTCTTTTCCATCCACATGCACATTCGCCGTGTGCCATAATGATTCAGTCTTTTTGAACTGCATTGTGATTACGTTTCAAATACGTTACTTGCGCGATATTCTAATCACGATTAGCTGTTATATTTTAACAGATTCGAAAGGCTTTGGAGGTCTACGAGCAAACACAACAACGCATGGGTGTCGTTTTGGTTGGTCCGTCCGGCTGCGGCAAATCTACTATTCTGAACTTGTTGCGTATGGCCATGGCAAAGTTGGGTCTCGCGGTCCGATACCACGTATTCAACCCGAAGGCAATGCTACGTGTACAGTTGTTGGGACGTATTGATCCGGATACACGAGAGTGGACGGATGGTGTTCTTACCTACAGCGCACGATGCGTGGTGAAAGAAGATGTCGGTAAACCACTCGACAATAGAAGCTTGTTCACACTGTACTACATTAATTCTATGCTGTTTGTTTATTATAAAAATTTGTATGGTAGTATACTTAGACACAAGCAAACTTCTTCTGAACAATGAGCCAACCACACGTTTATCGAACACCATTCGGTGACTCCTGTATCATAGCACGTCTCTTTAACTGGAGTACAGTCAACAGAACTACACAGTGTCCCCAAGTGTTGACAGAGAAACTTAAAAAGAGAACAACAAATGGAAGCTAAGATGATATTGTAGACGATCTACTGACCTCCACAAAACAATTCCTCAATGAGATGTGTTAAACAGCAGGCGTTGACTTTATTCATTCCCATCCGTGCAGACAACCGTTTTGTCCAAATTGTTTTATCATCAAATTTTAACCTGTCGTCTAGTTGAGTCATGTTTCTTTCAACCTTGAGGCTGTAGCCCAGAGCATAACTTTGAACACTGATGCATAACTCCTCGCTTAACTCACACGCGTCTACTAGAATTCACCGGTTCACACACGTGAATTGAAAAGTGAAATTATGGTCTGAACATCATTCACATTCGATCGCACATTTCGCATCCATAGTGTTGTGGCAGCGAAAGACTCTCAGTCCGCGAAGGTGCTTATTGTATGAAATCCCGTATAAATCATGTTAAATCATAGGCCCACGAACGCGTATATTCATGTGCACGGCTGACATGTATTCACACAAGTTGGGCAGCAGTACAATGTCATTCGTCACGATGGCAGCCCCCCATTGTGCGTACACACGATTCCAATAGTCACTTCTGGTCCTTCATCTCCCTATATTATTCACAAACTAAACTGTCTGTTATACGACAATAGTTTCATTTAAGCCAGTCTTTTTCGGCCCGTAGTCGCTCAATTCTAATGTTAAGTCATGGGCGGGCGGCTAAGAGAATATTCTTCTCGTGCCTAACATGCACATCATTTTCACTTCAGCTGACCTTCACTGGACTCACCTATGCTGACGAAAGTGTTGCACTCGTACTTGAGAGAAAATTTTCTTTTGTGAAATTCCGATGATAACAATTTTTCAAGCTACCAAAATACGTAACAAAATTCACTATCGAACATTTGCTTCAGCCTCTGTACTTACACTTCATGATGTGTGGAATTGGGTTGTGTACTCCCAGTGATTCTAGATGTTACATCTACTGCGTTCTAAACTCCATAGTCGGGAGATTGCCGTAAACGTTCGCATTAGATAAGACTTTTGTGGAATGTTCACGTAAAAATGAGCAAAATATTTCCTGTCAAATCTTACCTATTACATCGGTGACAGTATGCTGAATGTGACATAAAATAGGCACATTTCAGATTAGTTATGCAGTCTCGGATTCTTTGGATGAAATACTCCCACCTATAGGATGGTCTGATAGAAATGAAACATAAATGGCAAATCACACACAACTGCTGCTTTCGAATAACATCACTGAAATGGAGTCTCACTCTTGCTAGAGTTCGCTAGTGCTGCATATCCGTAATACGTTCGGAATTTGAACTCCAGTCACACTTTTGTAAGAGAACCGTGTCGACCATTGCACCCTCGACCTTGTATTTGACACGACCGAATTGTCTCATCTAAACGCTTAATCGTGTTCACTTGTGGAAGACTTCACTAGTCAATATCTCGCTGTGCAAGTTTAAGGATTTCTGTAGTTTGGCCCTTAAGGGAAGTTTCAATCGTCGGGTCATTGTTTGGTGTTAGCAGAATACTTACTGTATCCCCTCTCAACGCAGTCGAACAAACTGACCATTATGTACAACCGAAGATGGATGAACGTGTAAACATAACACTTCGGTCTCACTTAATGTGAGGTCACTGGCGCAGTGGTTTGGTGAGGTTCCAATCCCGGATGTAAAACCATAAACAGAATCATACGGCCGCCCCGTACCATAGCAACATTTTTGCCAATAAATCGTCAACAGACGCTTTTCACAATAAACGAGTGATTGCTGTTAGAAAGCAATGGACTGAAGCTGGCTTGTATATCCTTTACATAAAGTGAATTATGCATAAAACTATCTGAAATGAGCATAAAATCATCCGGTCACACCTCAGGTTGCTGTGGCGTCTTCAGTTGGATGCGCTATCTCAACCCTAACCAGTTAAGCAGTTGAGAGCAACATGTGAACCGGATGTTAATCATCGCTCTGTCATCGTTGCTGGTCCTCCGGGTTGAGTGTCCTGTGACTTATTCTGTCGTTATATTGGAAAATGCCCATAAATAGGCATGGAATGAAATGGAACATTAACATGGAGAATTCGTACAGCACATTTCTTGTCATCATGACTACAAACTGTCATTGGCACATAAGCGTCACGCGAAAGCGTAGGTTCGGCAAACAGTCCGTCATCGAGATAAGCCCGATTCAAGTTGTACCCCCCCCCAGGTTCACCTTTCACCTGTGACACGCTGATAAGCCATCCAGATTCACAGACCCTCCCCCCTTCCTGATTCATTGTTGTGTTCATGATGATCCCATTCGAATAGTTCGCAATTAAGCGCAGTTTGTGAGGTTACTTAAATACACAAACGATGTAAACTATGATAAGTTACTTCGACAAGCTGATTGTTCCGCTTTTTCTCTGCTTATGACCAACAAATCATCTGTGTTGTGATAGTTCCATTCCAGTTCCTTTACTAACCGACAGTCGTGTTGTCATAAGCAGGTCGATTGCTCTAACCGCCCAGCTTATCAAAAATTTATTACTCACCTAATCCAACAGATCAGTACACTTGTCTATCCTATTCTACAGATCAACGCTGTTGGATCGTATGCGACGGCGACATTGATCCGGAGTGGGTGGAATCGCTCAATTCCGTGCTAGATGACAATCGGCTGTTGACTTTGCCAAGCGGAGAACGCATACAGTTTGGACCGAATGTGAATTTCCTGTTTGAAACCCACGAACTGACCCAAGCTAGTCCTGCCACGGTGTCTCGGATGGGTGTGGTTTATGTGAGTGAAGAAGCCATGGAACCCCGAGCCTTGGTCGATGCATGGTTGACTCAACAACCGGAGGAGGACCGGGCGAAGCTTAACACACTCATCGACCCAGCCTTCTACACTTGCCTTGACTGGGTTTACCAAAAGGTCAGACTGCACTAGGAATTTGTTTGTTTGGAATCTGACCTCTGTTTGTGTATCCTGTTGCACGGTCGTAATGTAAAGTGGGTCGCTGTGGTTTCGCATCAGTTTAGACTAAATTCTCCTGCTGTCGACTAGCCTTTGGAATCAGCTCCGGCATGCGTACAGTATAATTGAAAAAGTAGTCTCTTGTTGAAAAGCGCGTCACAACTTGCCACATGCCCATTTAACAGAACAGAATTCATCCATTGAACCAACCAGCCAGCCCAACAAAGTATGTGATACCACTTGTGGTGACTGACGTGATGTCCTTCGGCTTCCGTCACTGTGACGGTCGGGTTCGAAACAGACGCCGCCACCCCTCTCTGTTTGAAACGTTTTCCCTTTAACCACTTCATCAGAGCAGAAAGAAGACATATAGTGCGATATGTTAACATTTCATTTACTCTCATCAGTCGCAAACGTAAAACATGCCAGTTATATATATCAATTAGTTAACGACAAAAAGGGACTAGACACACATACAAGCACACCACTTATTATGTAATCATGACCATAGCAACCCGACCGGTTGTTTCAACCACTTCTGTGCAAATAACGTCGGTTGGTAAGTTCGAATGAGCATCGCTTCGCAGAAAGCTAGTAACTTCAGATTTCGGTTGCGCAACAGTATCTTGAATGAGTTTACTGGGTCAATTTGGTGACCTGTTGTCATGAGGAGTTGAGCAATCAATGACGTTGGATTTCGAGGAGTCAATGCACAAAGTTGGGACTGGTGCGTCATCTGATGTTTCAACCACTTCGGGATGTGTTCGGCGACTCGCTGTGCTAGTTGTCGGTCTGTTCTGCAACTGCAAGTGAACGGGTACACAACTTGGGAGACAGAACAGTTTGACAAACTAATTTTGCGTTTGCGGAGAGCTGGTCCAATAGTGGGATGAAATAAGCGCAACTGAGCAGCCGCACACGTTCGAGCCAGAGCAGATTTTAATTTGTGCGTGTTTTTGTGTTTTTGTGTTGCGTGTTGCGTGTGTGCAAATGAGCGGTCAGCACAGGCGTCATTTGGCTTCGAGCATTGTGACAGGTTAACCCGAGCCGGATGTCGCCGACCATGCAATTGAGTGGGCGGCCAGTCGGCAGGCTCACAATGGTAACCCCGGGCGAGAACACCCCTTTCGCAGTTTCGCATTGACACGATTGTTCAAATTATGCGTCGGCCGAGCCAACCAGCTGAGCCTGCGAACACTGGCTCATTTGAGCGATCGATTGTTTGGATAGCTGAAGGCTAGTACCAGTGTTCTTGTCGTGCATACTTGGTCACCCCATTGGTTGCGGTAGGGTGGGACAGAACTCAGTGATAACGATCACGCATCCAACAGCCAGGACCTAACTCAAAAACAAACTGTCGCCATCATTAACAGTGATAACAATACATCAGTAATTCCTTCGACTGCTATACGGTCAGGATGAGAGGTACAAGCTATAACTAGGAAAGTGAAGAAGGTGGAAGCGATTTCAAAACCAATGTGGCTACTACACCTTGACAATCGGTAGGACATCAGTAGGATAGCATCACTGGCTGAACTTACTTCACAAACAACTCGGTCGAACACCGACAACGTTTATGCCACTGAACCTGATTAGTGACAACCTCTCCTATGGTCTCCAACCCTCGATTTTACTAGTCGTGAGGGTCTCGGGAGACCAACGTGACTTACAAGGGGATGTGGTTCTTTACACGAATTGTAGCGGCGTCAGAATCAAAGTCATTGGGAAATTCACCGTTGGACAGTTGCGTAGGTGATCCGTAACTTGGAACATTATTCCCAGGCTGTTCTAGAAAACCCTCAATGCAGTCGAGGTCCACGATAATTCGGCTTTTCTTGTGGAGTGCCTCTATTTTGTATTGGAGAGCCAGAAGTGATAGTTACACTCATGAATAAGGTCTGTTCATACGAAATGATATTTTACATCAGCTAATAAATGCCACTAATTAGTTAGGGAAGCGACGAGTTACTCGCTATGTCTGGCGCGCTTCAGCAGGAACTCATAACACTGAAAATATGAGGAAAATAAGGGTGCATGTTAAGGCTCAACCCAAATGTTGCTCTGTTTTTGAGTGAGGATTATGGAATAGCTGTCTGAAAAGTCATTTCAATGTTCTCCTCAGTAGGTGTTCGAGAACATGTTCATAGATTTGTGTTCGACCCAACAACAGTCGGCAGTTGTACGACAACAAGCGTTCTTCAAGATGAGAGGCATTTCTTGTATACTTTCCATCTCTAATAAGAAATGGTTAGGAAACCGCCGTTTTTGATACGTAGTATGGGATACACACTGGAGTGCTGGCGTCTTGGGCCCTCAGGTCGGTCTGGATCTGAAAGGTCACCAAGGCGTGCGTCGTAAACATTGTCTGGATTAAGAAAGTGATTGACTGAAGCATGATGATCATGATTGATCACTTGGGAAGGCTCGATGACCACTGTCTGAATTTGGAGTGAAATCGCATGACCACAGCAAAACGGTTGAATTTTGGGAAAGTAGCCAAGGGAATTTTCCACCCAGATACGGGAATCCACAGCTGTATGCGAATGGTAACAGTGTTTGTTCAGAGGTTAATTCGGTGTAACAATAGCGAGTTCAGAACAAAAGACAGATCCACAGTAACCTGTCTGCGCGATAACGAGTAGGTAACAGTTAGCCACAGAAAGATGGAGAAAAAAGTAGAAATGTTAGCAACCGTGACTACAATTCAGAATAGAGAAGCACTTGGTAGATAGACATAAGATGAAGAACCGAAAGGAACGGATCAGGAGTTTCACTCAAATCAGTCGTAAATCGGTAATTAGTTCTCAATCCGAGTTGGCTAGGCGAATCATGCGGTAGGAACGATAAACAGAGGCAGACAGGCAGGCAGTTAAACGTAGAAACAAAATGACTGTCGTATGGAGTAGATGCAAACATCTTGTGGGGGTTAGAAAAGGATCGAGGGAACCGTAAAGTACATTATACATACTAGACACAGTGATCCATTAGGCATCGGTCGGCCGGTCGGTCGCAGTGGAGAATTTGTGTGCAGTTATAGTGACCAATTCCTTTACACCCATTAATTTACTTTGGTGAGGTAACCACTCTTCCAGAAAGAACAAAACAATTTGTGCTTGCCATGGAAATTTCGGTAACCACCACCTCCCCGACCCTCAAAAATAGCGGTCATTCAGTCAGATGCCATTTCTCACTTTGTCCAGTGCATTAACTTCAACAGTTCCTGTGACTAAAATACCTTTCCATCGTGTTCCGCATTCTGTCAGACGGTTTGTAATAATTATGTGATCCTGTGGAATAGACACATTGCTTTTGCATATGTTCACTAAGACCGCATCGGTCTGTCCTTGTTGATGGGGACTGAACCGACTGTTAGTCGCAGTTTTGTTAAATTGTACGATATGTTCATTCGGTCAGAGTAGTCCCAAGGCTGTTTTTTCAGATTGATGTCGAAGTAGCAGTTGGTACTGAGAAACGGTTTGGACAACTCCGTCCGTGCACACGTACATTTTACGAATGCTGCCGTACATTTCCTTATGTAGCCAATCCGATTAAGCTTGCGTGGAATGTGCCTGGCGTCCTCATACGAGAGCTACTTGGTGTCGGTTGAGAATTCGGACAGAGGACATGAAATGAACAAAAGTCCCAAGCATGAGCGGTCATCCCATCCGGATCCGGATTTCAGAAGGAATGAGCCGAAGCATGAGCACATGAGCAACCAGTTGGGCCAAAAATCCAAATGTTTTTCAACTACGCTGGTTATGTTGCACTAAGTCCATGATCTTTATCGATGATCCCCTTTTCAGTTGCATCTTGTTAATACCGTTTTGGTTACCTAACTGGCTTTATCAGATATGACGGGGTTGATTTTGCCTTGCTATTTGCCCCCACCAAATACTGTACATGTTAATTTCGTAGAATTAACTGATGGGATGTGATAGAAATACGATTGCACACAATATCCTACGCAATATTGTTGGGCTTTTTTGGGAGATACAATGACAATGATCCCATTCCGAGGTGACAATCAACGTGACCACCCGCAGTTATGTACGATTTTGTTGCATTTAAACGCACTAATCTAATCAATACGGAACTCTTCAAGTGTTAAAGACGGAGAGCTGTGGAAACATTAGCAACTTCAGTTCACTTCAAACTACAGTCACTTCTATAGGTAGCAATACATAAAACAGTCGGTTGGAAAACGTGAGTTAGACAAGTGAGTTAGACAAGCATTGCGTTCACTTGGCACGTGAGATGCGGAGGGCTGACCGTTTCGATACTTGTTAGAACAACGGCAGCAGAGTAATCGGGACACTCGTATTCGACATTCAGGCCGCTGGGACCGATTGGTGCGTGATCATGATGAACCATCGTCCACAAACTGCTATCCTGGCTTCTACTGTCAGTGTCAGCAAGTTAATGACTTCTGAAGTGCATTTGTTTCACGTTTGATAACTGTACGGTCCATCCATATTACGTTCCTGCATGTGCACACACACACACACACACACACACACACACACACACACACACACACGATCACTCACTTACGTGAGTGGCAGGGCTACCGGTCGCAAAGTTCACGTGCGCACCCTGCTAGCCTGCCCAGAAATGCTTTGTTCTTCCCTCACTGGCTTGTTATTAATTCATCGATCTGCCCATTGTTAGATGGAATGGCTCGGTCAGGATACGCAAGGTTCCTCTTGTATCACTTCAGTTCTCACTTCAATGCGTAGTATAGACAACAATTACCATGTCAGAGCTATAATTTCATCCCCACTTTATGTTGATTAGTGTTCCTATGGTGTGAGTTGGAAATTTTTCTTTCTGTTCCTTGACTCGGTGCTACTTAGCGGCCGCTTAACACAGAATCAGTGTTCATAGATATTCTAAGTTTTCTCCTACTGGCTGGTCACACTAACAGGCCCAACCAAAATTTTATAATTACGATGCCTACAATATGGAGGTTGTTAATAGGATGGTCTTACAGTAGGTTAATAGGTATCCCTGTTCTTCATTATCATCCTGTCAGAATGATTTTGTCGTAGAGACCAGTCCAGCAGCAACACTGTTCAATGGGCTTTCCCATTTGATTGGTGCAACAACACCAGCTCGGATGACTGTCGGCTTGATTCGAGGCCTGGGAGCAAACCTCACAGACTCGGCTCGTGAAGCTCTTGCTGTTCAAGTGTACGAGGCTACAGGAGAGAACCCACCCGATCCTACGAGACCTTTGGACGTGCAGGTATGTAGTAGCAATCGCCATTTCATTGAGTTATTCCGTAAAACATGCGCCAATCTCAGGCTATCATCACATTTACTAGTCCAATCGAAAAGTTTAGTACTGCGTCTGAAATGCGAATTTTACACCAAGCTGCTTACATGTTTTGGAAACCTTTAATAAACATAGCTTACACAAGGCTAACAAAAAACGGAAGGAAATCAAGAATCTCTGGTATTAAATGTCCTCAGTAAATTGTGTGTACCACTACTTACTCGACTGAAATGAAATGATGACAATCCCGACTACCATCCACACGGTTGCGGGTTCAAGCTCTGACCATCTCGACTATTCACGCTTCGGTTTAATCAACCTGACACGAACTTCCAGCTCACAGATTGTCTAAAGAGATGGTTCCTCACATACGATAATGGAACGCAATTATGCATCTAGTCTGGTTCTATTCATCCTGCTGAATCTAATCTATGCGAGACAGACTATCTGAGGAGTCCGCATACAGCCCAGTTGTCTCACACAATCACTGTCAAGATCTCATCTAGTTTATACGAGCAAATATCACGTCTATCACCCCGTTATCTGGCAACTCACAGATCAACGATGGATCTAGGGTGTTGCTGAGCCTACGTCCTATTAATGAAAATGTGAGTTATATGTTGTTTTGATCTTGTTTTGTTTACCAAGTGCAGTCCGCAATCTCTGCCGGACATATTCAGGCGAAGCACATAGAATAGACGAGGATGCTCCCACAAACAAGCCTGTTAACTTTTAAGACACAGTGGAGTACGCTGATTTGTCACTAACAGTAGCATAAACCTCTTCGAGATAATGTGCGTAGTATGCAGTATCAGCTGCGTGATCCTCGAAGAGAGAAATGTATTGTTGATTGATCCTGTCAGTTATCAGTCTAAGGAGAAGGACTCTTGTGTTTGTCTGTGGTTACGCTGACAACTTATGCGTAACTTAAGGGGAAAACATAGTAGGAACATGCTAACTATGACAGAAAACCGTCATGCCGACGTTGTTGTTTCTGATAAGCGTACCTAAACGTGTCACAGGTCGCAAATTGTGCAACCCTTAAGACATCATTAGAGAGAAAGGAAAAAAACTATTCTAACCAGGAACAATTTTGTTCTAAGCCATGGAAGTCCACCTACTCTTTCTATGCTTCACTGTACTTGTACAACATGTTTTTGTTACATCTGGATGGATTAGCATGCATACAAACGGTTGGGTGTGTCATTAGGACGTGAAACGCTAATCTAGCTTGTTTTCGGTGTTTCATCATCATTCGAATGATAACGTGAGTCACACAACACACTGCTTATTGGACCGTACTTTAGATTATCATTCGTTATGGGATAATCGCGGGTTGAGGAAATCGTGCTGGTCAGCGGATGTCTTACATTTGATCTAAGCGAGACACTCTCTGATGGATGACCAAATCGGAAGCTTGAGTATTCCAACTCTCGGTCAAATAACTAGAGGCAACAGTAAGGTGCGTTCAAAAACGGATTGCAGACAACACGGGCGTACAGATAAGCCAATACTTGGCGAAATCGGACCAGCGGAAGAGACACGGCAAGCGAAAAATCCTGAGAGGAGGTGTCAGCCACAAACACACACGGACCCGGCAGAAGTGCAGATGATGTGGGCATGAAAAACGCATAAGTCTTAAGGACTGGAATTTCGATTCATAAACACAGTCGCGCGCGTGACTTGAGGAGATAGAGTTGGACAATTAAGGCCTTGCTGTATGGAATGACATTTTGCTACAATACAGTCAACATCGCTGGGTCTCTCTGTTAGCTTATGGAGTTTATCGGGTTCGTTCAAAATGGACAATACGTAGCTTGTTGGCTGTTGTTGAGTCGTTGCAATCCTCAGTTTGAGTACATAAAGTCAGCTTTTGAAAACATTGGATTGAACTTGAGTATGCATCAGCAATTAGGATAACCGAGGATCGGTCACGTTCGGTGCATAAACCTTTGTTGCGCGGTGACCTGCACTCCATTGAACGCTCACCCTGTGTAATTGTGATTACGTCACTTGGTCCTATATGTTCCACACAGTCACACGAATTTTTCAAATCAACCTTACATTAAACTTTAGCAAAATAGTCCGCTCATATGTAATTATGTTAAAACTATCCGGACGGTAGGACATCGAAAACGAATCTACTTATCTGTCCTCATATGTGCCTTTTCTTTACTGTGTGTCTAGTCCATACATCCTTTAGAATGTTCTATACTCACATTCCACCTGTATACAGGTCGACGCCAACTATCCTTGTCGTCTGATCCCTTATCCACCGAATACCAGCGTGGTTGTATTAGGACCGAATGTGGGTGGGAACAGCAACTCTTTGCCTTGTACGGAGTTCTCTTCCGCCAACATCACCTCGGACTCCGAGTTGGCTCGAGCTGTCGCAAACGCCGTGGCTAGCGGGCGTCCACCGCTTGTGCTCACGCCCGATGTTCGGCGCGCGGTGGATGCGTTTCGGTGTTGGTTAGATGAGCCACGGGCCCGTCAGTCGTTCCTGCTGGTCGGGCCAGAGGGATGTGGGAAAAGGTGAGCAAGCAGACAAATGTGGAAAGTGTGTGAATTTTTTGTGAGTTGATTGTGGAAATTAATGAGTGTTTCATCTAATAGTATTCCCGAAATCGCCATTCCATCCGCAGGAGAAAAAACTACATACTTCGCTCACGTTAACTGATACTCCACTCTCGAAAAATGTTGTCAATTCGTTGATGAAAAGTAGTGGAATTTCACCTATTCACAGCTCATTTCTGTATCGCGTGAATCAGCTTTAGCCAAACACTACTTGTACATAATGGCTCACAGTAGACGCGTCTCAATGACCAAAGTAAGAAAGCGCTAAACTGGCTTATTCATTTGATTACTTCAGTGCCTTTCACTGCTCAACGTCAAACACAACATTTCTTCCGCGGTTGGACCCACTCTATAAAAGCAGCAGGATGTCAGTATGAACGGATCACCTTTGTGCTACTTGCCGAATCCTCTGTTTATTGCATCAACAGCCCAATGATTATTGACTGAGAAGGATCAATTACGTGCATGGATGTTTGCTGATAAGTTGTCAAGGTTTTGGTCAGTATAAATTGAACACTGCTCGCATTTGGTCAGGACACTCGCAATCAATTACACTTTCGAACCACCCCGTTTTGATCATCATTTAAAGCTCGCCAGTAGCGCATATTCCCGGAGCGACCAGGATTTGAACATTCGCCCACGAACTCGTGTGTAACCGTGATGCTCATTGCGTCATTCTCCTGACATTAGGCATGACCAAACCTATCTAGTTTTATCTCGGTCATATTCACTTCTGTGTGCAGCTTAGGTCACCCGGTCGTCTCCATAGGAGACATAGTAACTATCCTGTTCCCTCTAGTCGGTGAACTTCGATGTTTCCATATGCTAAATTTCACAAACGTAAACACATGCAGGTTTCATACGACAGACCAATAGAGATAGACAGCGTGGGTGGGCGGCATTCGATTCGGATTAGCCTATCACCGTGACCGAAGCCAAAGGACGTCTGCGCTTAACCATAACCGCAATTGACTTGCCCCGCATCACTTGCCGTTCCACCCACACAGCACATATCCAGTGTAAACCCGAACGAATAAGACCGGGAGGTGTGCCAGTGGGGACTTTGTGTTCAGCCGGCCAATGCTGGTCAGCCAGCTGATTAGCTAGCAGGGAAAAGAAACCCTTATTTCTAGAAGCACTGGGTTCACTTCAATAACTTCATCAGCGCAGAATGAAGACATATGTTACGATATGTTAACATTTCGTTCACTCTCATCAGTCGTAAACGTAAAATATGCAAGATATCCGCACTAAATTTAGTACGAATGAAGTTGAATAGTTTGGGCGTCGTGTTTAACATGTTATTGGCGAACAGATTGGGAATAACACAACGTTACGAGCAAGTTGTTACACTCTACGTTTCAACCATCTCGGGTGGCATTCCTCAGGAGTGTTGTAATCAGTATCAGTAAAACATGCAAGTTATATGACAGACAATTAAAGATAGGCAGGGTATGGACACGTATACAATCACACCACGTATTGTGTCATCACCATCACGGCAACCCTATAGGTTGCTTCATCCACTTTTGTGCACACAGCGCCGGCTGGTGAGCTCTAATCAGCATGACTTCGCTAAAGGCCAGTAGCTTCGGGTTCCGTTGACGTAACAATATTTTGACGGAGTTAATTGGGTCCACCTAGTGACCTGTTATCATGAGGTGTCTGGCAATCGATGATGCGGGGCTTCGAGTAACCGATTCACCGGTTTCCAGTTGTTGTGTCATGCATGCGCTGTTTTAACCAGTTTGGGACGTCTTCGGCCACACGCTGATATAGCCGTCGGTCTGTTCTGCTCATGTAAACGTCACCGCAACTGCAAGTGAACTGGTAGACAACGTGAGAGACAGAATGATCAGACCGACTGTGTTCGCGATTGTGTAGAACGTGTCCTTTGGTGGTTTGAACCAAGCGTAATTGGGCAGCCGTTAGGGCACACTTCCGTTTGTGCCTGATGTCGTTCGCCAGATGACCGCCTTTGAATTGCAAAAATAAAAAATATCTTTCTTTTGAGCTGTTTGCACTGGTTCCTTGCATTTAGTCGCCTTGCTGTGAATATCAATCTAGGATTATCTATCTCTAGGACAATAAGCAGACAGAGAGACTGCAATGACAAGATCTAAACTAAGAATAAAGATTTGTGAACTGTAATACAATAAGCATTACGGCATAGGAGTGCATGTTAGTGCATCCCAGAGAAGATAAGGACGGGAAAAAAGCCACACAGTCCATTCATCGTACAGTACACCAACAAAGCTGAAGAAACGAATGGGTAAGAGATTGCAGACACCCAAGTTTCTGACCCGGCTGTTGGCCGATGCAGTCATTAACATAAGTATAATGGATATACTGATGTGGCGAAAAAGGCGTCTAATAAAGCACTACCTTGAATGTCCAACACGCTGGTTACCATGCTACGCGCGCGCTCGCGTTTATGAGTCATCATATTCCGGACCAAAACACCCCTGATTTTCGCTCACACGTCGTGCGCACTTCGACCCGGTTTTTGTGAGTCCGACGCCTCTTGTCAGGGCGTTTTTCATCTGCCGTTCCTCGTCCGTTTTGCCAATCTCGTTGGCCCATGGCTCGTCCGATCGCTCGTGCTGCCCGCAATCCACCCACTATATCCTCTGACCGTGTTCTACGACCACGTCGATGTAAGATGTAAGAATAATGCTGCCCCGATCTGGTTATTCATCCCATTTTGCCTGCCATACCTTGCCCGTTGGTCCGATCCAGTTCAGCGATGGCACATCCGGTCGACCATGCTGTCCCCGACCCTCTCGCTGTAGGCTTTTAGACGTAACTTGCTGCACCGTCGATGTATTCCGCAGAAAGTTGGAGCACGCACACCTCCGGCTTGACAATCCACCACAATATAACCTAACTGAGCCTAACGTACTCATCGTCTCTTTGCCGACGGTGTACTATGAGTAGGTTGGTGGCCTACTAATCCCAAACGGCCAGCGCATTCGCGGCCGCACACATCGCAACGCCATCTAGTCACGTCACCGCGACCTGTGGCACCGATGGTTCCCTTGCGTATCGCACGATTCCGCTCGCGGCCGCGCAACAATTGTTTGTTGAACGCTCAGACGCCCGTCCGAACCGTATTCCTCCAGGCCATCCGGTTCAACTTTAACTCTTCCCAACATCTAACATCAATGTTACAACGTGAAAGACTCACCTGCACAACATCCTGGTATCTCCGCTTCTGACCACCGGGATTTCGCTTACCTGACTTCACTTGTCCGTACAGTAACTGCTTCGGGATACGGTCATCGCCCATCCGACGGACGTGACCGAGCCAACGGAGCTGGTTCAGCATCAACGTGGCTTCCATCCCGTCCATGCCCGCTCGCCGCAGTACCTCAGTGTTCGGAATCATGTCCGACCACCG
>QNGE01000294.1:197689-207834 GCA_008508345.1 Paragonimus westermani | reverse complement strand
TTGTTTGCAAGGTGTAGGCACCTTGATGCTGAATGTTTGAATAGGGACGTAGTCATTTTCAGTAGTTAGGTCCCTTCCCGTCCCCTTCTTTTTCCTTCTCTCTTTCTATATAGGGTTTGCTGTTTCTTCATGGTTGTGTGGCAGTTAAGCATTGGTGTGAACCACTGATGTATTGCTGTCTATGATGATGATGATGATGATGAATATGGTACTGAGAACGGCAATACTGCACGGGAAACTGCAGTCCATGCAGAGTCATGATCCGATCCGTACCTGCGCGTGATGACTGGTCGGTCAAACACGTATGCTAGGCTGCCAGGTGTATGCGCCAACCAGCGCGCACACAGACACCAGGGAAACAGTGGGCCCCGTGCACATGTGTGAATTTCCGTTGGAACCGACCAAATAAGTCCTGTGCAGATGAATCAGCATAAATGCATGTTAATGTTATGTAGCCACTATTTTGATTTTCAAACGCGCACATCACGGCTGATATTTATTATTGTAGGGACTAAACGGACAAAACTTAAGTGTGTTTTACTGTCTGGGATATTTTCTATATTAGCACAGCTACAAGAGGGGGTCAGACAACACCACCACCTTTGCAAACAACCTCGAAAAAAGGTTGCACGTGAATTGATGTAAGAACAATAAGTGGCGGAATTCGCCTGAAACAAGCCATCAGTGATTACAGCGACGAAGTACTATTTGCCCTGGTTGTTACTGTAAAAGATATCAGGAGTGATACATATGAAATGTCTTGGTCAGCTCGTTCATTTCTCAACCGTCAACTATGGCAGTTATTTGAATTCTTCAGACTGTTTACAGACAGGACTGCGTTTATCACCCCCAAACTGTCTGTTTTCCCGGAATTCAAGCACCACAACTACGTACATCTGCTCCTACCGTCCATTTCGCACTCACTAAGGTTTTGTCCTCTATTCTGTAAAGAGTTTTCAATTCACTTCTTAAATTCCCTGTTGGTAAGTGGTACGGTCTTTGGTTGATGTAACATGGTAATCGATATAAAATGAACAGCACTCGCAGCTAACCGTAACTTTCAGTCGGTTACTTCGTAGAAAAAGGTTAGACTCAAGTTTCATTCTTGTTAGAGCTCATCACCCTTTACGGCGACCGAGGTTTCAACTCCAATTCACGTCCTCCTGATCCAACCACCAACACCAGTTACTGTTGAGTAAGACACTATCAGTAAATTAACTGAGCCCTGTGATTTTAAATTGACGAGAATTCCTAACCACGAAGTAATCTGTGAAAGCTAACAAGACAATCATCTTACCTTTTTTCAAGACTTTCAGGCAATTTAAGCATTGGCCACAGGCAGATGGAACTGATCGTTTAGATGTGCTAATCAAAAGTGTATATTGTTCATCCGATGACAAAGACGATATTACTGAAAGACTGGGTGGCAGCCTAAATTCATCACGGTGTGTATGAAAGTCCGTTCGTTTGCTACAGTTCCGTGCATCAACCAATTGGTTTACGACTTGTTCTCTTCTGTTTAGGATGATCAAGACGTGTGTTTTCCTAGTCATGAGAAAATCGGTTACCTACCTTGTCGACTTCCGGCGTTTATCTAGCCTACACGTTCATAGGTTGTTACAATAGAGAGAAACATCATTGTTTGTGCATATTTGTCTCTGTATGAAACAGTGACAAGTTGTGTTGGACGGTTTGTAGATGTAGGGGGAAAATGAATAAATATAAACAGAAGGAAAGTTTCAGCTGACTGTTGACTACACTCATATCAGCAACGAACACTGAAGCACACTAAAATAACCTTCAGTTGCAGATGCACAGTTTTTTAATCTTTGAAACCGGGCTAGAGTAACGGTTAGGAAACTTGTAGTCCAGATTATCTTTCACTTATGTGCTAATCGATACAGCCGTGTACACAGAGTTGAGCAATGCGTTCCAGTGGGAACACATCATAACCGTGAAGCAGTTCTGTTGACAGGGTTACCTGTCTGTCCCATTACTTACTTTCAGCTAACAACTCCTCAAACTTTCAACCTTGTTTAGTGAGAGATGTGCCGATGGATGACCTGGAGTACAGAGTATTTTATAGGAAAGCATTAGGTTCCATTTGCGATACCGGTAACTCATAGAAGATTGATCTAATTCTGTCACTTTTTCTGGGTGGAGGATTTTCCTGGGCCCCATAACTCTTCTAGTGGCCCGTCTCTGAATACTTTCAACAGGTGCCAAATCTTTTTTAGAACAAAGCGACAGGCCTGTATGATCACTTTTAGATGTGGCTGAATTGTGTTAGCGAACATAGTGGGAAACGCTTCAAGGTGGAAGGCTTCACAAATTCTTCCTAAGGGGTTCAGGGTAAGTTATGGTTTTTTAGTCATGACAATACAGTTTGTAGACAGATTCAAACTATCTACCTGTATTGTCCCTAGGTCTCGTTCGTGCACTAACACGAGTTGCTCTGTGCTGTCAATATAGTAATCAGCACTATTTTGATGGCGAACGTGCATGAAGACATTTGTTGACATTGAACGACAAGTTTTAGACAGTTCAGGTCGTTCTGTAGGATTATCACATCGTCCGGGAATTCTAGAACTCTCCAGAGTTTTGTCTTTGGCGTAGAGCGACGAGCTACCAGGCTGTGTATGATGAAGGAACCAGATCAATCCACCTTGATAAGCCATTTCTTCATCCATGCGGAAATTTGGCTTATAGTAGGTCATTCCATTTAAACTTCGAGATTGTACATCAGCACATAGTTCAACCCTATTTGAGGTGATTATAGGCTAGTTCAAATCGCAGTAATTCAAGCGGAGCCGATAAAACTGTTAAGAACTTTATGATTCATTCATGTGACATCGCTGTGTCGGGATGTCCTAGCCACAACCCGGTACGTGTATTGACAACGGGTGGTCCAAGTCACTATTCATTGTTCAGGGTAGGCGATTTAGAGCAAATGTTATTCGCTCTTCTTGTTGAAGTGCACAGTGTAGACTTCGGACCTTTGTTTACAAAACAGTCACTAGTGCAGTGCGGTCCTTATAAGGGGGGGTAGTTGTAAGTAAGACCAAAAAAGCATGAAAGACGAATTAGCCTCACCGTACACTACTGCACCTGGACAATGGGAGCACTGAGTGGGTAGGGGGTACGGCCGTACGTGCGCGGGATTTTAGTTTCCACATTTGTGACACCTCATCACTGGCCCCCATGGATTCGGGGTGAATGACTCATCAGCGGATCCGGTCAGCTGGCTGGGTTGACAAAATTGGATTAAACAAAAGTCTGAGGATTCAAGCTGATTAAGACAGTCGGTCCGAACAGTCAGCAATGCAGACAGTTTTTGCCCACTTTATAGACTGTCACCTACAGCGAAGCATTGAAAGATGTTCTGATTTTCCTGAATTCTTTCAAGTTAGGCATCACTCACATTTGGTCGTAGCTTTCACACTTCAGATAGACTATTCTGGATTCTACGAGAACGATATACAACTATTTTTTTGTAGTATCATGCAAATAACATTTCCAAGCAATTGTTCGTTACTTTGCATAAGCATGTGACTATGTCCCGCTTCGATTATCCCTCCCGCTTCATTGTTCATTGTCCTTTGTAAAATTAGTTACTGACCTATCACGGTTATTACGATCCGACCAGTTTGGAATTCATTGGTATCGAAGGCATCCAATTTGTGGGCAGTTTCACACCGGTTACCTCATCTGCCGGATTTGGACGACATCACCTCTCACCGCGTTTCACCTCAGCTTTGCGTCTGACCGTGATCACTTACCCGGGCAAGGATCAGCTGGTCGAAATTTACGCATGCCTTCTACGGGCGGTCGCTATGTCTCATCTGTCAATCGAAGAGGTGCCAGTGGCCCCGCCACGTTCTGTTGGGAGTCACGCAACAACCCAGCCGCAACATCCGTCCAGACTATCCGCAAACTTGATCAACCCAGTGCGACTGCACACAGTGGCCACCATCATGGTCCAGCTACTATCCGCTGTGCAGCAACAGTTCAGAGCCGATGAACACGCACATTGTGTGTTCACTCCTCACATCCTCACTGCATGGGTGGCTGGTATTTTAAGGTACGAGTTGCACGGATCGGTCAATACCATGTGGGCAGCGTTTGGCCAAGAGGCTCGCCGCCTGTTTCGTGACCGATTGCCTGGAGAACAGGCCCGGAGTCAGTTCGATAGAATGTTTAGTGGCTTGGTGTACAATAACCTTAGTGATGTTGCTGGATTTGGCCATCCGACTGAGATAGAGAGCTGGCGAATGCCAAATATTACCGAGAAAAGTGGTCCTGGAGGGAGTGAGATCAAAATTATTTTAAAAATGGCAACTGGTGAAACGGAATACTCTGATGAGGGTAGTTGGTTAGAGTCCACAACATTTGGTCACGATGTTGCAGAAGGATTTATTCATCAGGCAGGCTGGTTCGTAACATGGGGCGCAGCCCAGCCAGTACAATGCGGTGGACCGATGCAGCTTAACGGAAGTCCTTTGGGGTTTATGCCTTCCAGTGCAGTAGAAGAAGTAATTGCACGAGGTCTGGCACAATTGTCCCGCGAACATTGTCCCAAAGCGGTCGATTTGGTATTATTCCCAGAATTCGTTGACCTAATTTGTCGCGTCGATCGGGCATTGAGTTGTCCAGGCGGATCTTTATTGCTGGCCGGTCGATGTGGCATTGGACGAAGGTCTGCCGTGAATTTAGTGGCTCATTTGCATCAGTTGAAGTTGTGTCATCTGCGCGTTGGGAGGGACTATGGCATCCGTCATTTTATAGCGGATACAAAAACAGCATGTCAAATGGCCGGACTAGATTCGCAACCCACGCTGTTGTTGATAGAAGACCATCAGTTGATTGAGGACTCGTTCTTGGAAATTATCAACAGCCTGTTGGCTTGCGGTGAGGCTTCTGGATTGTTCACTGCAGATGAGCTGGAGACACTGGCATCAACCGTCAAAACTAACAACAGTATCAGTGTCAGTTTGCGAGAGGCGGCAGCTGAGGCGGGTCATCGAGGTCCATTGTCAACCTTTTTTGCCAACCGCGTTCGCACTAATTTGCATATTGTGATTGTCCTAGACGTGGACAACATAGATCAGTTCACAGCACGACTTCGTTCCAATCCATCTCTGTACAAACACTGTTGCATTGAATGGTTAGACGGATGGACCCGGACAAGCATGCTTCAGTTACCCCGGTTACTTGTACCCGAAGTGTCCCAACTTGCCAAAAGTGACTTATTCAGCCAAGCCTTTGTGGCTGTACATAATTCGGTACCTCAGCCAAGCCTGGCAACGCCCAGACGTTATTTGGCACTATGTTCGGCCTACGCACGCATTGAGAAAACACGACGAAACAAATTGGAGGCTCAGGCATCCCGATTGCAGGCAGGATTGGCCAAACTGAAAGAAGCCCGACGTCGAGTTAGTCAGCTGAAGAAGAATGCAGCAGAACAGGGCGAACAACTGGTTGAGAAGCAAGCTGCCGCGGACAGAGCTTTGGAACAAATCAGTGCTGCCATGCAGGTCGGTTTCCGTTTGAGTAGTTCTCTAATCGTACCATCCCATGTTTTATGGCGTTTCGAAAGTACCCAGAATTCGGGATGTTCTAAGTTGTTTGAAGGTACAACCAATTGTAGCAGTTAAGCATTAGTGTGAAACACTGATGTATTGCTGTTTATGATGATGATGATGATGACAACCAATAGCTCGGTTATAGATGAAGGACGTAAATTTAAGCGATAGCTCCCTGTAGCCCAAATCCCAGTTGCGCAACCACCGAACCTACGTGCGCAGACCATCATGCTAGTTTTAGAGTTGATACACCCAGCCCTCTGAAATTACGTGTGTGGTACAGTTGACTACACCAAAGTTAGACAGAGCACTGTCCTCAGTTGGATAGAACAAACATTACAAAATACGACTGGTAATGTCTCATAGAGGGCTAGGGTCTATGCGGTTAAAAAATACACGTGATCACATCGATACTTCAACAGTGCAGTTGGTGAACTCCAAAAGCTAACTGTTGGCTTTTGGTTTCTGGTTAATTCTCCATATGGTTATATGAATATTTGATCATCCAACACATCTTACATTATCAAGTTGTAATGTCATCTGGGGGCTTGAAGTAGGCTGAATTTGTGCATGCTTCCTGTAAGTGCAACCGACATCCACATTGATCCACACACACCACTGAGTTTAGTATAAACAGCACAACTAACTCGAAAATGGGTTATTACCTACAAAGATAATGTTGTCCTCGTTTTCATGTTTTACAATTTAAGGGAAAAAACGCGTTGCAGTGGACACGACGAACGAGAAGTTGTTTAGTGTTGTCCTACTCATGAGCGTAAATGTTTTTAAAATGAGCGGCTAATTCGACCTGCGAAGACTAGTTCTTGAATTTTTGAGTATCACTTATTAATGTGTGTTTGCTGTGTTCTGCTCACAAAGTGCAGTTCCTACTTATTGCATCACCCATCTTTCTATCAGGGTGCCGCTGACCAGCGCTCAGAGATGGAGGCTTTGCGCAACCGCGCTGCTGGCGAGTCAAAGGATTTGGAAGGCAGAAAGGCTGTAATTGATACGGAACTAGCCGAGATCGAACCTTTGGTAGAACAAGCTAAGGCTGCAGTGGGCAGCATCCGACCTGAGGCTTTGTCGGAAATTAGAGCACTCCGTGCACCTCCTGACACGATCCGGGATATTCTCGAAGGAGTCCTCTTGTTGATGGGCATACGCGACATTTCATGGACAAGTATGCGAGGATTCCTAGCCAAGCGCGGAGTTCAGGAGGAAATTCTAAATTTTGATGCCCGTAGGATATCTCCAGAACTACGTGCCAGTGTGGAGCGTTTACTGTCAAAAAATCAAGACTCATTCGATCCCAAAGTGTGTTGCCCAGTTGATAACTGTCATTTCTAAGCACGATTTAGCTACGAAATGCTTTACTATATATTCTTATTTAAGTGAGGATCATTGGACATATTCATGATACTTTTAAATTTCTTAAATCCAATATGCACTGCTAAATTGTGAATCAAATAAACTATAGGAGAACTGTTCCAGTAGTCAACAGAATAGTTAGTATGATAGTGAATTCTTCAAACACTTCTGTGTGATAATTAGCTAACTCTCATCGGCCGCAGCACGACGTTCTCAGTGAACACTTACTAGTGTTGTGAGTCCAGAAGGCGGATGACACAGAGGTTGATTTATTGGAGAAACCAATACACCACTTAAGCGTCTCAACGAGACTAGGAACAAAAACACTCATTTGCACACCACACTCTTCTGAGGATTCTCCAGTCGCTTTGGACACCATATCTCAGTTCCGTCATGTAGCGACAGCCATTAAATGTCATTCTGCCTTCCAACGATCCTTCCCATATCTCTCCCGTATCTATCCCGCGATCATTTCGATCCATGCGGCTACTGAATAGTTGTGTGAGTAGTATGGTGCGACCGTCTATCCTCACTACACTAATGTTACCGACATTGGGACTGCCCAAGATTAATCTGCCTTGAAAGTACCCGGAAATGGGTATTGTATTTGTGGAGATGGGGGCAGCATTAGGGTGTTGGACTTTGTCCTATTTTTCGTTCACATCAGATGTGTTGCCTACCATGAGTGGAAAACAAGACACAACCTTTCATGCAATTTGTGATGAAGACTTCGAATCTATCTACACTGACCTACATTTCCTTACCAGTTCCGGTTGGACAAACTATGAAGTTGTTAATATCGAGATTTGGAAACAGAAGTCTGAAGAAAACGTAGGGCGGACGGGCAGTATTTCAAAATATCCAAATCAAGAGACTTCCGTCGGATAGCTTTCAGCATGTGGTCCACGTGTTTACCGCAGATCGTTGAAGGTCTGAAGCCTCTCTAACAAAGTATGGAATTCGCTTCATGCACATTTTGCAATTAAAAACGATGGGTCACCGCGGTACGGTGAATTATATGAACACAACCTTTCTTGAGACTTGGAATACTAGGGCAAGGTACGCCGGTAAATTCCGATCTTCATGCAAACCTAACTTTTGCCACCTTCATCCGGGTTGGCGGTGTGGTTTGATTAGCTTACCTAAAACTCACTGGATATGACAAAGTTTGGTGATTCCTAGTAATCACCTGGTGAGCTCACTTTTTTAACGTGGTATGTTTCCTCTTAAATCGATCGTCCACACGCCAGACTGTATAAATCCAAGCTTTACTGCCCCGTGGCTTCACTTAGCACATCTCCCGATGAAGCCGGTAAAACGAATTATACAGCAACATTGGATCACAGATGAGGTTTTGCAACATTTTCATGAGTGTATAAGCATATTGGCAAATTTGAGTGTCAGCTGGCTGGAGTGAGCCGGGATTTTAACAGTTCACTTTCTCTGAGACAGGTTCTATGTCGGGCTAATAGTTATGCACTATTCCAGCTAGCCAGTCATATTGCAGCTGTGTGATCGGACACCCGTAAGTTTCTACTCAACATAATCTGTATTTCTTTATACGCTTGTTAAACCTCTAAAACCTGATTCGTTCAAACACAACGGATGGTATAGATAGAATGTATCAAAACGTGTCGATCGGTGCGACAAATTTGAGAATATAAAGTCGAGTAGGAATTCTTAACTGTGATGTGAAATGACTACTTGACTAATATAATCTTGGTGAAAACTTGCTCATTCATACTATGCCCCAGATAATAGTTGTTTCTGACACAGTTGGCATACCAGTATGTGATCTGTAGAAACCATAGGTAAATAAGCCGTACATACTTGGCTCAGTCAAGTCATCCTTATACATACATACATTCGGTCAGTTAGGCTTTAAAAACGATTCTAGCACAACCACTGTAACTGACACCTAAACAGTCGTAACCTTGTGTTTTATGTGGCAGGTTGCCAGGCGCGCTTCCGTGGCAGCAGCTCCTCTAGCCACGTGGGTACGCGCAAATGTCAAATACGCAGTCGTGTTGGAACGTATCGCCCCGTTGGAGAAGGAACAAGCCCAACTACGAGCTTCTTTGGCTGAAGCCGAAGATGCTTTGAAACGGCTGGCCGATGATCTGGCCGGCGTGGATGCCCAGGTGGCTCGACTACGCGCAGTGTTCGAACAGCATACATCTGAAGCCACATGCCTCAAGGTTGAACTAGATCGGGCCAGGGATACGTTGGCTTCGGCTGAGGCGCTAGTTGGTGAACTGGAAGAAGAGCACGCAAGGTGGAAAAAACAGGTTGGCTTATTGTGTAATACTTGTTTTACGATCTGCGAACCACGTTTTCATGTACAACGGTCTGTACTACATGTCATCCCAGCGTCATCTCAGTCCACAAAGTGATCGTTTTTCGCATTATGAGAAGGGGAATACATAAACGTTTTTTAGGGCTTGCTAATATTAATTTATGAGGGGCAGCCGGTTAAGACAACTCAAAGTTAACTGCGGTTATGAAGCATATCAGGCAAAGTTTGTTAGCAGAGTGATGTCATCAGGAGACAGACAATTAATCATGTGGAACACATAGCTTTCAGACGAATGCTGTAATACCACAATCAATGGGGCTGCAGTATGCATTACACAATAGCATTTTTAACAAATATTTGCATCGGCATCGACCAAGCATGCAACTAACAGCAGCAAAACGAAGATCGCTGATAGCTGTCTTAAAACCGTACTATCTGGGTTACGAGAACAGTCACCGTTGACTGCGAAAGTGTCGAGATTAACCGCCATCATCGATCGAGGCGAAAGGACGCAGCCATGCACGCGTTGCCCCACTTGTGACTTCAGCCAACGATTTTTGGCGTAAGTTAGAACCAAATGAATGAAAACGTGCTCGGCCTTTGCTCACTACCCGACGTTAACGAGATTTGAACAAAACTGTTAGAACACGAAAACTGGTAGATGCAAGCATTTCGTATTGACTCGTCAGTACCAAATTTGCAATAACATGAAACGGGTTTTTTATATCGAGCAGTTAGGGAGCAGGGTTGATAGTCAATCGGTGGTTTAGGAAAGGTCACTACGTCCAGAGAAGGGTCAAGTTTACGAGCAATTGTTTCTGAACACACAAGGTCGGCTTCAGTCGATTGATTGCGACCGCCTCAGCAAACCGCAAGAATCTTGGATTGGAGTGACG
>QNGE01000294.1:170816-196745 GCA_008508345.1 Paragonimus westermani | reverse complement strand
GGGAATGAACTGTTTCAAATTTTTAAAGCGATGAATTCCCGTTAACGAGATTGTCAGCTACAGTGAAAGAGCTAAATACACATTCGGAAATACTACATTAGGCCCAGTGAAATCGGAAGCCACCATATTGACTAAGTAAGGTGATGATGTACATGTGTTGAAGCAAAAAGTAGTTGGTATAAGTTGGAGAGAGATGGATGGATTGCAAATTTGGCGGATGAACGGACGAATAGAGAATGAAGAGTACTGCATGTGTTCATACTTAAGAGGATAGAAAATCGTTTTACCTAGCGACGGAGAACCGTTGGTTTGTATCACTGAGAATGACGCAAGAGTCGATGTGTTGATGGTTTACTATACGGAGGTATTCAATATACTCGTAACCGCAGCACGTAACGTGCAGTGGTGCTCGCCATCCCGGCCGTAAACTGAACTTACGAGCTCCCATATGGACTTCACTTTTGCAAGCTGTTCTTTTCAGGGTGCTATTTCCTTATGATGTTTCCTATGATGCTCCATATTATAACTAGAAAAACCCACCTTAGTAACGTCCTGGAGATGAAGTTTCTGGTGATCAGGGTTTCGCTTATCTGTTTTGGGTTGATCAATGAATTGAGAATAACACAGCGTTGCGAGTAAATTGCAATACTCTACGCTTCATCCACCTCAGGTGGCCATCCCAAGGAGTGTCGTAATCGAGATAGATTATTTTTCTTCCTCGATGTGCACAAATAACGCACCAGCATGTTTAAATAGTAGCATGCGAATTGTCGAACGAACTAACAGACTTTTAGCACCGAAATATCACATATCCATTATGCGACCATTCATGCGTTAATCGAATTGGATACCGTCCTACAAGTTCTGGCGAGTGGGTGAAAGCATTGTGGCTAACTAATTGTAAATCCCTGGTAACAATAAAATGCTGTTAGAAGAAGATCCAAGCAACCACATGTTTGCATTCATGGTTACGTGCGTCTGAGCATGGTTGAGAACTTATAATCACAGCATGAGACTCTCAGCGCCTTCGTTAGGAGAAACCAGGTATCATCCCAATTGAGAACCGGTTAATCAAATGCAATTCCCATCACATTAGCCATCCTCCAAGCTCGCCGTCGCAGATCTCATCCTCAAACCAAACTCCCACATATTGTGTGGACTTTTGAAGTACAACTGCTTATCCCTGTACATACAGCTGTGACGGAAGTCTACTCGTTTGACCGCTTATCCAAACCCCGACACAACAGAAGATATGACAAGCGGCCAATCCAAATGTAGCGTTAAAGATACAACATCAGCATTGGACGAACGGTCTCAGTGTTGCGCCTCCCGTTATTAGCCAATTTGTTTGTTCTGTATTGTACCAATTAAAATACAGTTTGTGACTTTGCATGTGCTAATACGATAAGCCAATAACAGACGATGAGTTAACCCAATTCTTTATGTTCTGTCGTAACGCCTGTCGGGTTACCTCATAGCAGTGTAACGTTGACTATAGCACATCTGGCTTCTCTCTCTCAGTAAGTCTGTACAGTTTATTGTCAGATGCCATTTCTTGATACACCTCTATCTAGCAGTTGATTACCTACTCCTACTAGACACTCCCTTCTTCTGATATTGTCGAACCGATTGTAGATATTCACTATTTACATAACCCCACATCAACTCACCACAACGTCAACGCCGCACTGAACACATTCTGAAATGTGATTAGACGAACTGGACATTTGTTTCTTCAGACGACGAAGACAGTTGAGGACTGACTAATCTACCTGCCGGTGTATTCAAGGGTATCGTAAAGCTACCCTAATAAAGCAGTTGCCAGAGTGTAGTTGGCGTTGAAAGTTGTCGATCCTTCAAAATTCAACATATACCGTGTCACAGTAGAGCGACTTCGGCCATCTTGCCAAATTCCGTGAAAACTTGATGAATAACTCGCATTCCTCATTGAGCCCGTGAGTGGTCGGCACAGAGAAACAAACAACCAAGAATTTCTTTAATCAGACCGACTGAGTGAACACAACCTGTTGGGTGTGCCGTGGTACTGACTTTAGCTTGTAATTTTGTATAAGAGAAAGATGGAAGAATTATGCTCTCCTGGGATAGAGTTTCCACTCGATTGGGACAGTGACAGCGTGGACGTGTTTTTGTGGCGTATGACCTAATTAACAGATTCTTCGAAGATCAGATAGAATAATGCAGGAGAGCGGAAACTAATTAGAACTGATAGTTAATTCGATTCTTCAACAAATACGTCTCAGAAAGTCTTGATGAAACGAAGCGGTGGAGATGTCACTCACATAGCAGTCGGTTTCATCTGCGAATCTTTTAACCGGTCCCTTACAAACATTTGACGCAATTTAATAGTTAGTTAACTACTCACAATGTCTATCTTATCTCAACCAGCCATAGCTATGCAGTTCGATTAACTGTGGCTAGTCTGTCCATAATCTTACCGTACCGTAACCCAATTAACCCGATGATCCTTACGCCACCCGTATGAAGCAAACTTCTCACCTGAGTCAGGATAGGGCAAGAGTGGACTTGTAACGGGCCACCGTCTGCTTCGCACACGATTTACCCCGGTATAGAGACCGCGATCAGCCCTGCCTCCAGCCATCACGGTAGCCGTCAGACTTACTGGGATAGCTACTGCTCGAGTCCCCGAGCCAGGGATCGTCCAACCCATCTGGCCGTTCGGACGACACTGACTACGACCGTAGCCTATGTCAACCTGAGAGGATTGTCCATGTACCGGAACTGTGGACCCGAACACAAAATCCGGAGTCCAAACCAAAGGGTTTATCTAAACGTGCAGGTCTCTTAATCTTGTCGGGTGAGTGAACGAGCATAACACTGTAGGCAACGCTTTAACCACAGCCAGTCTAGCCGACACGGGGTTGAACACTCATTCCAGACCAGGTCTCTCGGCTCCACCATCCCAGTGCTTTGACCACCACCGTTCACGAGTGATAACACTCAGCTGTTCACACACGTCTCTGTAACTGTATCAATACGCAACACTGGACTGGGAACCAACAGACACGGGTGAGTGCAAATGGATAAAGTAAAAATGCGATATTTCTCCAACAAACTGCGCTATTATGGTATTTTTTTCAACAACCGATGGTTGATAAAAGATGCGTTCACGTACGAAACAGATTTAAAAATCATCAAAAGACTGATCAAAACCTAACACAGAATCTGAGGCACGTCATGTTGTGTTTTTAGGTTTATCGCACCATTTATGGACTCTGGCAAGGCATGTTGCCGAAACAATAAGCGTAGCTTTGCATGTCTGTTTTATGGCCTCGTTACTCAGCCCTGTCGTTTCATTTCCAGTCAATATTTCTGTCAAGGCCACCGCGACTTGTTAATCGTCGCCCGAGTGTTTCGACCAGATCTTTTCGTACGCATGTGGCATTCTGTGGTGCCGCGTCATCCTGTTGAAAACAAACGTATTCAGCTACTCCCAGTCGTTCCAGTGCCGATACAACATTTTCTGCCCTAGTTGGTCAATGGAATAGAATAGAGAGTTCGCTTGCAACGTTTTTATCAAAAAAATAATAACCCGGTTATCCGTGCTTCAGAGAGCCCTGCCCAGAGCACACGTTTTGAGCTGTATGTCAGCGAGTAAATGGGGGATACTGGTGTGCCAAAAATTGAGCTTCTACATGAACCCGTTTGCATGAAACATCTTTGTCAGTAAACTCTGTGGAATTTATTTTTAATTCTGGTACCTACCACGCGAAAAATGACTTCCGTTTGTCTGCATCCGATAACCGAAACTCCTGTATTACTCCGGTATTACTGAAATTTGCATCTTTTGAACTTCAAAATGTTACATTCCTGAACGAGCCGATGGACGCGCGTTTGGAGGCTGTTTTATACGATTTAACGAACATCGCTAACAGAACAGTCATCCGCTGATGTGTGCGGTCGACCATTACTTTGCGGCCCGTCACAACAAACTTTTCCATCAGCATTCGAATCGATTTCCCAGTAACTGATCGCCCACCCACATGTCTTACATTAAACTCGCCAGTAGCTTCTACTACAGGTTGCACAAATAAAGGCTGTTCAGTTGTCGGATTATCGACATTTACTTGCACTCCAGACGTGCGGTCTGGTTCCAGCATGGTAAATTCGTCCAGGTCGAGTTGTGTGTGGTTACTGTCCGGCAAATTGAACCGAATTGAAGAAAGTATGATCCAGTATAACTCAACATTACCATAGTCCGACACTGTAGGTGGCATCCCATTCGAACTAGCCTGTCACAGTGACCGAAGCCAAATGACGCCTGCGTTTCAACCATCACCACAAGTAGTTTGCGCTGCATCAATTGCGATTCCACTCGCACACGACGTATTCGTTGTAAATCCGAAGGAATAAGACCAGTAGGTGTGTGAGTGAGGGCCCTGTGTCCAGCTGGTTGGACAACTGATTGACTATCACGAAAACGAAACCCTTATCTTTCGGAGAAGAAATATACAGAAAGAGATTGCAATGAAGAGATCAACACTGGGAAGAAAAATATTGGAAATATGACTCAAAAAGCATTCCGCTATAGAAGCGCATGTCAGTGCACCTTAGAGGGGATACGGAGTAAGATCAGAAAACAAGATTGGACTAGAAGAAAACTGTCAAAACGCTCACCAGGCATTACGCCAACACCGCTACAGAAGAGGAAAGGTAGAGGGCCACTGTTGTACACCCTCGACAGAATACGCTGGTTCGTACACAGTAGAGTAGTGTGGTTGGTAGAAATAGGATTCTTCGTGTAATAATTAACATGGAGAATCTTGTTCCCCAAAATAACGCGATGGTCCTCGTTATTTGCTCCCGAAACAAACCAAAAGGCGGTCGCAAAAGGCAACTCTGTCCCGTTCCAACAATATGTGTTACAAGGAGAAAATTGCAGGGTATTTATATGACGCACAGCGACCTACAGACATTCTCGAATCGGAAAATCGAAGGACACACCGAATAAAGAAGTTAAGGTCAATAAGCCAGCGATAAAGAGTGGATTAAGTGTCGAACAGGTAAAAAATTGGCGAAGGTTACCTCTCGATTGTTCACGACATTTCTGTTCATTCTGATTAGATGAAATCGTTTTCTCAAGAAAGGCGACGGTTTTGAGTGAAAAAAAGGTTGATTTCTTTAACACTTCAAGATGTTCGCGTTTGTAAAATTGGGATCCGGTGAGATCCAAACGATGGCAGTCGTTGGCCGAGGTGAACAAGAAAAGAAGTGGATATAACGGACATAAATTAATTGGATCTAAGGTACTCGTTGTCTTTTCGTCGGCGGTATACTATGAGTAGGTTGGTGACTCACTAATCCCAAACAGTCAGCACGTTCGCGGTCGCACACATCGCAACGCCATATAGTCACGTCACCGCGACCTATGGCACCGATGGTTCCTTTGCGTACCGCACGCTTCCGCTCGCGACCGCGCAACAATTGTTCGTTGAACGCTCGGACGCCCGCCCGAACCGTATTCCTCCAGGCCGTCCGGTTCAACGCCAAATCTTCCCAACATCTAAAATCAATGTTACAACGTGAAAGACTTACCTGCACAACATCCTGGTACCTCCGCTTCTGGCCACCGGGATTTCGCTTACCTGACTTCACTTGTCCGTACAGTAACTGCTTCGGGATACGGTCATCGCCCATCCGACGGACGTGACCGAGCCAACGGAGCTGGTTCAGCATCAACATGGCTTCCATCCCGTCCATGTCCGCTCGCCGCAGTACCTCAGTGTTCGGAATCATGTCCGACCACCGAATACCCAAGATGCGCCTCAGACACTGAACATGGAAACGGCTCAAATAGCTCACGTTCCGCTGATACAGTGTCCACGTCTCACTGCCGTACAGCAGGATAGACAGCACCATTGAGCGGTAGACACACAGCTTCGTGGCCATCTTCAGGCTGTGATTCTTCCAGACACGCCTTTCAAGACGTTCGAAAACAGCACTAGCCTTCGCCACACGCGCTCTCAACTCGCGGTCCACGGACAAATCTGTCGATAGATTGCTACCCAAGTAAAGAAAATCCCCGCAGCCATTCACAGTGTCTCCATGGATGTGGATTTGGGGTGGAGGTACACAGGCAGCGCATCCACCAGGAGAAGGCTGATAGAAGGAGAACGTCTCACCTGTGTTGATGTCCAATTCAATAATCGATGCTGCCGACGCGAAGTTTGTCACCAGACGTTGCCGTTCTTCTTCACAGTGTACCAGCAATGCGCTATGGTCTGCGTACAGAAGCATGCGCATCGGTGAAGTATGTAATCGGGTTGGGGTGTCGAAACGTCGGATATTCAGCAGGCGCCCGTCCGTCCAGTAGTCTAGCTCAACACCATCCTCTCCAGAGTTCTGAAAAGCGATTGGTTTCATGACAGTCAAATATGAGCTAAATAGGGCTGGGGCTAGAACACAACCCTGTTTCACGCCAGTGACGATGTCAAGATCATCACAAGAGTCTAGCTGTCACCACATTCTCAAACATAACTGCGTTCTGTTCAACAGCCAAGAACGACCGGTTTTTGCGACTAAGAAACGTGCATTCAGCACAGCGAAATCCAAATTCCGAATTACTGCCTCCTACTGGACAGGCGATGTCTCATATGCTATCCACAAATGAACTTCTAATTGACATTTCATAGGAAGAGAGAAAGAGAAGGCAAAGGAAGGGATAGGGACCTAACTACTGAAAAATTGCTACGTCTGTATTCGAACATTCAACAGTAAGTTGCCCATACCTTACAAACAAACTACCAGGCTGTAAGTGCAAGTAAGGCATCATAAGCAGGACGGCTTTCTTACAGCTTTCACTGCGCCGCGTCACCAGATGCCCTCGCTTCACGGACAGCTCGGTCAAACACCGACAGCACACACTCCACTGAGCTTGGTAAGCCGACATCTCATCCTGCGTCTTCAGCCACCGAATCTGTGAGTCGCGAGGGTCCCAGCCTGGGAGACTAACCCACTCAACAGTGGCCAACCTCTTCGTGAGAGATTTCATTTCAGTACACCAGCTCACCATTTGTCAACCTTGCAACTTGCGTCAGTTGGCCGCACCGCTGAGAAAAGTGCTCGGCATGGCAATGGACTAACTGGCATCCTTTATACATGACCTAACCTTCTGAGTCTGTGCAGATGTAAGGACTTAACAAAAGAGCTCGTTTTGCAATGAGTGCCAAGCACACAATTCTTAATCTAATTGTTGCTTACTCGCTGGTGCCACTCGATACGAGCGATTGCATACAAACATCTATGGTCAAATACCTTAAGACTGTTCACGTCTTCTACCCCGAGCGACCACATTTTGAAGCCGTAAGGTAAAACAACCTTAGATATGCCACCTTTAAAGGTCAGGGAGATATCCCTCTGTCGCCAGAGATGTCCCAGATTGATGAACACCGTCGTAGTCTTAGAGATAAGTGCTTCTGTTTCATTCTCTACACCTCCGCCGCCGCTGTTCCAGTTTCCCAGACATACAAACCGGTTAACAACCTTGACGACTTCATTATCTAACAATAAATCTACGTAGCCACAGCAATCTTGCGGAAGTACTTTGCCATTTGAAGCTGCACAGCATATTCCGAAGTATTGAGCAAAACGCGAGATAACCTGTAGCATTGTTTGTGCTGCTTAGTTAGTGTCAAACAGCAACACTGTTGTCAACATAACGAAGATCAGTCAGTCTACCACCAACTAGGAGGTGCACGTCAACATCTTGTGAGAGTCGGAGACAGTCCACCACAAAATTAAACACAACTGATGAAATTGGGCAGCCCGGATGTATGTCGCTCTTGGTGCTGAAACTGTCAGACAGTTAACCGTAAGCCCTAACCTGAGCTGAAGTGTGCGAATAAAGCGCTGACACTGTGTTTACATACTCGGTCGGCACGCCCGTGCGTTTAGGCGACTCTAAAAGTGTAGACCGATCTGTCGGACCATACGCACCTCTGTAGTCGATGAGTACGGCAAGTGTTAACTGGTGGTACACATGACGCTGCTCCAGACCTTGACGACGATTCAAAATGTGACCTATACATCCACACCCCGGGTGAAACCCTGCCTTTTTTTCTCTAATACCTGTCTTCCGGGCTGCAACGGTCGACGAAGTATAATGGATGCCAGAACCCTAGAAATGATTGGGGCTGAACTGATTCCCCTATGTTTTTTTAGCAATAGCCCCGTACTCCTTTCTTGAATATGGGAGTTGTTATCGCGTAGCTGTAGCACGGATGGATGGTTTCCTGTTTCCACACAATTTGAAACAACTGAATCAAGGCCTCCACCAACGCCTCCCCACCTTCTTTGAAAAGTGCCGGCGCGAGGTCATCTGGACCTGCGGCCCTGTTACGTTTGATGTCTGAGATACGATTTCGGACCTCAATCTCAGTGGGTGGTTCCAAATCCAACGACCATGGTGCTACATTACAAGTTTTTGGCGGCAGCACAGTAGAAGCAGAAGGCCGGCTAAACTGACATTCAGTATTGCACCCACTGCGCTAACCTTCTGGACTTATCATAGATGAGTGTGCCATCTGTCTTGCTGATAGGTTCACTAATAGACGGTCGCCTGGGACCAGTAGCACGGATAAACCTAAATAGTACACCGGTATTCCATGAAGCAAAAGCGGTTTCCAGTTCTTTAACGTTCTCCATTAACCAAGCCTGACAATCAGCCTTTAGGCTACGTTTCAGCTTTCTACAGATATCCGTCCTAAACCTGTTATATGAACTTCCAGAGGAATGTTCTGTCTGGCTTCTAACAACTCGAGATATTTCTCGGGGATCCGTTGTCCGTTCAACCTATGTACCCGTGTGTCGCATGCTACTGTACCTGCTTCAGAAATTGCCTATGAAATCTCGGTCCAACAGCTATCAGGATATTCGGAGTGAGAACTGCTAATTCTAATTTCTAGGCTAGTTTGGCACTTGTGTTTACCGACGGCATAGCTAGTTTCTCAACAGCCAGTCGTTGCTGTCGATGGAGTCGTTGCCTAGCAAAAGTAAGAACAAATCGACAACGTGCCATCACATGATCAGAATTCAAGTATGTGCTCAAGTTTGTATGTAAGAACGACACTGCTGAATCGAACCACGCCATCTATAACTAACAGCTATATGGTCCATCTGAGACTAAGCCTGGTTAGGAGTAGGTAAGCACGAAGTATAACGATGACATGCACAGTGTCTAAAACTAGTGATGGAAAGAAATAAATTATGCTCAGCACACAACTGCAACGGCCACCCATCATTATCTGAATGATGTTATGCTATCTCAAAGCTATCACTTAAAATGAGACTCAGCGTCATCAAGGCGGCCGACCTGGACGTTCATATCTTCGGTCGGAACAATCACAACGGAATCACGTGTTGACCGAAGGAGAGCAGCCAGATCTGATTAAAAGGCGTTCACGAAACCGTTATCACTGCAGAGTAAGCAGACACAATGAAAAGATTTCGGGGAGTTTGCGTCTAGAGCTGGCCTCAACAGAACCCGCCAAGCGGACGGCACAACGTCTACTGTTAACAGGATCCAAATCTAGATTGGGAATAACACAACGTTTCGAGCAAGTTGTAATACTCTACGNTATTCCCAATCTATATATCAATAACATGTTAAACACGACGCCCAAACTATTCAACTTCATTCGTACTACATTTGGTGCGGATATCTTACAAGGATCCAAATCTATCAATGCTCCTGAGGTCACAATGTTGAGGACTATATCTACTGCGGTAATGGCGGCCATGGAATCATCTGAAATGTATAACTAGTATCGAGTAGATAGTGTGAGTGCCGTTAGGTCCATACATTGACTACTGTTCTGGATTCCAGTCTCCGAGATACAGCAGACATCAACATTCAGCGGGTCTAGCGTTCGTGCGAGAGTGGCCTGTTGACCTATTTGTTTTAGAGTGTGGACATTGAAGGCACCTATACCGGTGACATTCCGTCTACTTGCAGGTATAAATATCTTTCGCACATACGTCCGCGGATTTGGTTTGTTGTAACCGAGCCCACCCCACCCTAAATGCATGTCCGTGGTGCCTGATAAAGAACGAATATGCTTCAGCACACCCACTCCTACAATTTGTTGGCCTGCATCGTCCCAGCAAGGCTAATGAGTGTATTGGAGGATGATGTGGGAACAGGAGTCCATTCTCCTTAGCGGTCACCAAGAGACGTTTAAGTTAAACAACCCGGCACTGCAGAGGAAACGTAGGGGACACTGGCAATCCTGTTAAGGTAGGTTATCAGCGAGCCACACGAGTGTTGTCGCCGTTTGACCCGGCTATTGATGCTGACGTTTGTTTCTTGTTTCTGCGTGTAATTCGTGCTTATGGCGACTGTTTATGCAAACCTCAGTCTACTGATTTCCAGTGGCCTGTGCTATTTTGCAACAAAAACTCCTGATACCCACTTAGCTTTTGTTAAGATGGGCGGCTGTTCAATTTCGGATGCGTTGTGTATATGCGTTATATTATTATAGAAATGGATGTCATTAGTTGATTGGTTATCCATCCTTCTGTGTCACAGGTTAATGAACTCTCCACCGAGTTGACCGCACTACCAACCCTTGCGCTGCTGTCAGCCGCCTTCATTACCTACTTGGCAGCTAGTCCGGAGGATGTTCGCCAACGTCAGCTCACCGACTGGGTGACGCAATTTGCTGGGTTGGGTTTAAATTTACCAGACTCATCGTGTTGTGTCCAGTCCACTTCCTCGATCGAGTCTGGCAACAGGATCACGGACCAGAGGCACTTTGATATTTGCCGATTTTTGACCACAGAGCGGGAACAGTTATTTTGGCGTACCCAAGGTCTTCCGTCGGACAAGTTTTCCGGCGAGAATGCCGTGGTCATTCTGGAAGTAAGTAAGACAGTCTGGTTATTAGTACCTTAATAAGTTATTAGGGAAGATATGCCTCTTTTGACGGGGTTACGCTCTTACTAACTTGTTTCTCGTCTCCCACAGTGGATGAATGAAAGTTCTGGTGTGAGTTTTCATACATTCATGGTTCTTGAGTTACGTTTTTGTTCCGTTCATTTTTCTCTGGAATCACCCGTTTTTGAAAATATTCGAGATAACCGGCGATTTGATTCGAATATGCTAAATATATATGTGGTTGTTTATCCTCGCTCATTTTTGCTGGTTAAACTATTTTCTCACTGGAGGCAATCAGTCACAGAGGATTTGGTCTGAGTGTAATGTCATTTGTCAACTTGCCCCTCTTTTGGTGTTTCACACAGCCGGATGGAAATTCCAACCACAAAAATGGTATAGTGAGAGTCTAAACTTGTTTCCTTCATGCATGACCAACATATCATCGGTCAGAAGCACAGTTATAACACGAGTCAGTTTTTCAAACCATTACTGAATATAGGATATTCCTTCATCAATTGCGTTCATAAGCGACCTTATTCCACTTAATGTCTCCAGCAATTCCTCCCAAATGAAATATCTGATACTGTTATCACTGCGGCTGTAGATCGAAACGCACACAGGTTCGCTATCACACAAATAATTGGGTTGCAACTGTATCTATTTAACGTAGATGTACCTATCTGAGTGCGATTAGCCAGATGGACCTTCACCAAATTTGATGGTGCTGTGGTGAAATATTTCACTTGAAGTTGCTATCGGAAATGCAGTGGCTTGCATCAGTGTACTCCAATAATTACTTTTCCTTACGAACACTCCAGCCAGTCCATGCATGCTATTCACTAGCAACAAATTGTCTAGAATGGTTGGATGAATGGTGATTTAAGGCTAAGTGGGGGCCAATCGGGTCATCAGGAGAAGCACTAGCCTAATCATCTGCCATAGACAAGGACAGTACCCTTACGGTGTGTTTTTGATACACGAATTTGTACTACACGTTATGGCTCGATGACTTATCAAAAGAACCGGTATTGATATTCCTTACAGACAAGCATGTGTCCATTCATCGTGGACCCTTCATCAAGATCAATAAATTGGCTCAAGTCGCATTTGAAGCACAAGAAGGTAGAAATTGTCAATCAACAAGTAAGTAATTTACCGTTTGCTTTTGACTTTTGTATCAGATAGCGAACTGGTTATAAACAAACTGTACGAATATAATTAGGAAGTGGTTGGTCTCGGAATGATGCAGCTTCATGGTTTATCCTCATCGATTCAACTCACTTCGGCTACGGAGATGACTCTAATTTTTAACAAAGTGATTCAATACGTCGGTAATAACAGACTATGATCATATGAAGAATCAGTTCCGTTTGAAACGTTTTTTTGTTGTTGCTGTTCTACGACATTTCACAAAATATTACATTGTGGTTAGCCGAAATCGCTAGAATACCACCCACGATCACGCCACTTACGCTGCCGGATGAACCACAAAGCCTTACCATGGCGTGCACGGACAGTCCACTGTTCGTTGGCCATCCTCGTAATGCACACGTTGCCAGTCTGGTCATATTCTGATGGTCTCCGCCTGGTGACCATGAGTTCGACTATAAATCTACTGTACGCACTTAAGCGAGAAATACGACCCTGACGAACACGCCATGCCCACCTGTCTATACTGAGTGCAGCCTCCAGGATGTCAAAGAATTTACTATCTACGGCCGTTTGCTGTCCTTTGTCGCAATTAACACCGGTGTTCGTCCATGTCATCCGCATACACATTCAAATAACCTATACCGCCATTACAGTAGGATGTGGCAGTTGTCGAACTGACGGCAACACGCGAGTTTATTTCGCAACACGCACTCCGTAACACAACCGCAATAAATTCTGTACACCACAGTCCGTCCTTTGAACAAAGCGTATATCACCTTGTCGCTCCCTGTAAGGAGGAGGCCAGGACCAGGCTCCGACCGACATCCTCTGCAGCCCAACACAGCTATATTTACAATGAACACTCTACTCCAGTGATTGAATCTAGCTCATTTTTATTGGTCGACAGTATATCTGATCTCACTGGATGACAAGCCATTTTCATTGTGTCTAATGTTGATTTTTAATTTGCCAGTGTTCGGTGGTTTCTTAACCGTTTCTCACATGCTAATTGATTCCGCAGTGTTGACCGTCGTGTTTGATCACACTGTTGTTGCACCACATCATTCGTTCACCACAACACATGCTTAATGACGAGTACACTTGGCTTTACTGACTGATATGAGATTGCAACTGTTCGAACCAACGGTCAGTATCGGCTACCATCACAGCTGAGCTTAAACTCGTACGTATCATTTCCTTCGTGTTAGAGGGTCAACTGTCCAGTATATCAGAGGGTCTAATTGATGGCGATTCTCTACAAACTGGGGCAAAAATATCGCAAAATCAAGTTTTTGGTTACCGTGGTTTGTTTCATCCACTCCAAGCGGGAGAGCGGTCCGCATTGGCTGGCTATTCTGACTGTTATTCTGGTGCCAAAATTGTACCGAGCAGGTGAAACGTCGTCACCTTGATGAATACGGATCACATGGACTTCGCATGCTGCAATCGCGTGCAGCAAGACTGATTTATGTGCAGCGTGGCTTGACCATCGTTTTGGCATTCGCGGCTAAGCGACACGATGAATGGTCAAGAGGGGTGGGGTCGTATGGTTCACACCCGACTTTGGCACTGCCACCTAGCTCGCGCCTCCCGTGATAGGACACATGCTCAGCCTGGGGGGATGACTGAGACACGTGATTCCACGCTAAGGCACCGCCGTCCTGATACTCCTCATCTGCATTTGGTATAGCAATAGCAAAGTGAGTAAGTGGGCCGGCTATGGAAAAGTGACTACGGAATAAAGTGACTGCGACCACCCTGCAGTGTGCAACCATGACGTTTTACGACACACGCTTTCATACCGGCATCTCACATAGCGGCTAGAATAGAATGGTGGCAGGAAAATCTGACTCGTGTTGACCGATTTGGCCGTCTTTCTGAGGTTAAGGAAAAGATAACCTCAACAGGTATTCTGCGCATATGAAGCCAAAACAAAAGATGGAAAATTGATCTATGTGTGAAACTATGTATCTTGGCGTCTCACTACATGGACATCAGTATACCATATCGGACTATCCTAAGAGGTGAACGTATGTACATTAGAACAACGTGACAGTGTGTTCCATTGGTATGAGTTAAAAGTTCAAGGTGCTACGCGTTATCTATCCAAACTACATTAACCGGTCACTCTCCGTCTAATTTGAACCGAAGTGCTTACATGGAAGTCTCCTGGGTATGTGGCACAGAGGTGAACATTGTAGGGATTATGCTTCGTCGAGCTTAACCTACTATTTGCAATAGTTTCGAACTCTGCTTTCGTGAAAGACAGTCTAAGCTTATTTATGCGTACATAGTTGATTAGCACCTGTTATATATCATAACTCTCAGAATTGTTTGCAGATTTACGTATCGTCCTATCGTTATCAGTTTATGCGGAAACAATTGTGGCATATTGACGAGCACGGTATTGACAAAACTTGATACGGAGCAATGTTCCTACACAAAGTTCACATTAGGATTCGGCAAATTATTTTCTGCTGTTTTCCTCCCACCATTTGTACCGACGCACCACCCCCGAACTTTGTTATTTCGGGTTTCTTAACTTCCATACTGTTCATCTTCTGAGTGGGACAGATGTATCGTAATTGATCTGTCTGATAACACGAGAATAATGTTTGACGTACATGTATCTGATTTAGTTCTCTAGCGAACAGTGAGCAATGAATAAAACCAGGAGAAAAATGCTTGAATGGCCATCTCAGGTGGTAACTTTTTAAGCCATTCCATCGTTAATCACAAAGTACAATTCGTAGGGTACACAGATATTTATTCACAACTGGAAAACTACTTACGGTGCGGAGTTGTATACGCTTGTTTTCTGTGGATATCCGTGAACCCATGCGTCATTTATCTTTCAACACTGGCCATTGTACGCAGTTAGTAACGGTAACCAGCTGAGTTATTCCCGTCTACTTTGGGAGTCGAAATTGTCCTCATTCAGGAAGTTCGTTGATAGATCTGAATACGCAGCCATGTGACAAGAGTTTGAAAAGAAATTTTGACGACCTCATAATCCACTATGACCATTACGTAAACTATACACCTATTGGTTACCCCTTATCCAGAATTCAAACTTTGCCACGATCTTAGAGTTGGCCGTTCGTTTTGGAAAATCACTTATCGTGCAGGAGGTGGAGGAAATTGAACCTATACTATTCCCACTCCTTTCTAGAAATTTGGTCTCTCAAGGTAAGAATTTATAAATTGAATTTGTTCTGTTGAGATAGTTGTTTTTGGTTACCACCATCGAGAAACAACTCTTTGTTGTCTGGAACATGGAGGTTGAATACATTTCGAACATTTAGGTTAGCGATTTGCGGTTCAGTTAACCTGAAGATTCGATTGGCAGATAGTTTCCTAAACTGTTATCTTCTTGAAAGGTCCACACGTGTTGACGACAGAGTTTTGGTGCACACAACACTGTGGGTTGATAATAGTCTGCGACAAAGGGACTTTGTGTAATCTGTAGTACGAAAGTTGCTTGTGATAAGTTTGTCCGTTACAAGCTGATCTCTTCTATATACATATATATATATGTATATAAAAGAGACACACACTGAGTATTGAACGACTTATTGTGACGTTTCAAATTCATATTAGGATCCGTCATCAAACAAATAAATATTTTAGGATGAGCTTGCTCTGCCACTCACTGTGTTTGCCAGTCTGCCTGCCTTCGCTCGTCTTTCGTTCCAGCGGCTACGATGCTGACGTAATAGCCGCCCGTATCCACGTATCGACTACATAAATTCCGCGACTAGAGCGATCTCAGTACACGCCGTTTCCCCATCATTTCTACTCGTGCGACCGTCTTCGCATAATCCCTGCAGACCTCATGACGTTTGTCTGCGCCGTTGTACCATAGTTAGGATCTTTGGTTGGCTCGTTGTACCGCTAGGTTGTGTCCGTGCTTGCGTGCGCACAGCTCTTTGCCTGTCTCTTCCAAATGGCGTTGGTCACATCCTAGACGTTGAATGGTACAGACCACGCCAGATTTTGCACGTGGCCTTACGCGACCCTCGGCGTTCACTAAAGCTGAATAGAGTGCTGAGTTCGGTGTGTAGCACTTAGATACTCAGTGGCAGGAGTATTGTGTGTGTTTCTTCGACTGAGCCATGAATATATAGCACCATCACTCTCTTCTTGTGTTCTGAATGTTCTCGTGAAACTTCCAATAGATGCCTGTATCAATCTACCGGTGCACCTATTGGAAGTGAAGAGTTCAAAACCGGTGTTATGTTTCGGATTAGCTACAATGTATGTGTGCATGTCTAGACAACATTCGCACGCATATGTTAAAGAGACAGGCCGAATGGTTGCTGCTGAATTTGTGAATGATATCAGTTTTTGTCGGAGTAGATAAATAGATATTGATCTCAATTTTGACGTTAGGACTTTCTGTAACCGAAAAATCGAGGGATGCTAAACGTGAATGTGTCTCTTCTTTGCGTGTAAAGTTCATTCCGTCTGCTGTGGTATTCAGACAACTGTGAAACTGGTTAAGCTGAGTCTGCGGTAGAACAGCAAATATAACATCCATGTTTCGAAGCCACGCTTTGATTATAATTGTTCAAAGGGTTTGAGGTTCAAATTACATCACTACAGCATCCGCAAGCAATTCTGATATAGGTGGTCCCGTTGATCTTCAAGTAGGTTTGACCATCAAATTGTAGGCAAACGCCCCCGCAGAGCTCCATTAGTTGAATCACTCCTCCCGGAGAAAGTGCCATCCTACTGAGGAAACCGTTGTCCTCAGTTATCAGCAGCTACCAGCTTTTTGTCGTTCTGTTCTTCGGTACGTTGTGAACAGTGGTATAACATCGAAGTAACTAAGCTCGTATTCTTCAAACCCTAGGCCCTTATTCTTTCTCAGGAAATTAGCGGAACTGTTCGCGTTACTATTATCTTGAGTTCGGGGCTTTCCCGAGTGCAACGACTGGTCTCGACGGCACTTTATACCTATGGATATTTGATAGTCTGCTGATCCCTCGATAGGTCTAAGGTCTTTAGCTTGTTGTTCTGCTGGTGGTTCCTTTCCTTAAGAGCTTAACCCCTTCCTAGATTATACTTTGACATGTGCATGTTTCGGAGTCTTTTTTTAATAATCCAGTTTGTTCAATACGATCGAAGCTTTGCCTTCATCTGCAGACTGGATGACTATCTGATCATTTTACTCAAGTGCCCACAAAGCTATATTTCTATTGGCTGTTAAGATATTTGTGAATTTTCGACTGATCAGCTGTTGGTGCATTGTTATCTTGGAAGATTGCTTTACTTACTCATCCAGATCAATGCTGACTCAACTGATGCTGTATAAATGAATTCCGGAACTTTCATCAAAACAGTCTTATCATCGGAGATCAGTTTATGCGCTGACAGGTTGCTTATAGATTCGACACATTGTCTCTAGGGTAGATCGAGATGTTAGAATTCTTGGTTTGACCGAATCTTTGTTCCTGTTTTATTTCGATGTGTTGAAATTCTGATGACTTCTTCAATCCTGCTGATCCATGTAGAAATGATTAATTCAGTAAATATGCACATGTACATGAGTACACCTGCTAATCGCATTGAACTCAGTTAACAGAGACAAGTAACAAGTGAAATCCCTCAACTGTTCTCTGTTACTCTGTACCTTAAGTCTGTATGTCAGTGGGATATTGGACCAAGGTAAAAAAGAAAACCGAAGTGAGCACACAAACTCCAAGCGAATTTCCCCTTTGATTGTACAGATAAAACTGTGACATGGTCTTTTCGTGCTATCGGAAACCTCTTTTAGTAAGAGTATGTCGATTCCGTACGACCTCAAAGTCGATCGGAAACTGGCTTAAAAATAACAGATGGGAAGCCAAGCACAAAATGGCGAAGCTAATCTTGACAAGTTTCTCTAGAGGCGTGACATCAATACCTTATAGGGATTGAACTGTTGGTTGACCCGTGCCACAGAGTAGGCCATCAACTGCATTTAGAACTTGTGGTACGATAATGCTAAATAACATGCCGTTCGAGGTCAGGAGCACGGGTTTTTTGTGCTCTGTCCGTTGAATAACAGAAAAGGTCTCACTCGTACGTCTAAGGAACAACGCTGCGAATATGCTCGTACTGAAAGTTTCATATCCTTTCACCATAAATTCACCGTTAAATTCAATCATCTAACTGACAGAGCAACACCGTAGATATGAAATTGAGTCTGTTGTTCTCTTCTACTCTGTTTGGTGAACTTAACATTCTAATGTGTGCAACTGAAAACGCTTTAATTTGATGTGGAATTATTCACCACTCTGATAAAAAATGTGTCGTCGGCATACCGTCTTTAGTGGTTGCATTTTCTCATGACATGTCCGTGTTCATGTGTTTTAAGTTTGGCCCTGAATGTTTCTGAAGAACTCTCTCAGCGCCTAAGTCATTGTGATTTCATCATTCTGCCTATGGAGCTTTCCACTGATTTGAAGTTAGGCATTTGAGATGTAGAATAATCACACACTTCAGCTTGCCACTAGGAACGCCAGTGACTGTTTGCAATATGATCGCACAGATTTTCAATAGCTAGACAAGTCAAGTGTATAGGGAACACACATGATTCATGGTGCTGGACAATGGAATTAAATGACTCACGATTGATTCCCCGAAGCCTCTAAGATATTCGATTTCTTTGTGAGAATCACAAAACGTCCATAGGGAAGGAAACGTGAACGCTTCTTTAAACGGTTTCGTAATAGTACAAAATAATCCAATTCTGGAGTGACTATTTCCCTCCTGAATAACACTGACCATCAAGCAAAGCTAGAGGGAGCGTTCTGAATTATCTATCAGGTTCGGTAATTCCATTTCAGAACTATCAGTGTCTATGTCATGAGCGGCAGGATCTATTACCAGCATGCTCTACCAACCATGTCTGTGTTCGCAACATTGCTCGTGCAACCCCATCACCTCCGATGCTCATTTGCCCCCCACCGACCGAAGCACGAACAACTGTGAACCACTCGACACTGACACGCATTTGTTACATGGTAGGTACGTGTGCTACCCTCATGCAGACACCAACACCCCTAGATTTTCACAATAGGCTATGGCCGACTTTGGGTCCGTGATACTTAACGACTTGTTCTGATTTCCGTTTGTGATTCGTACGTCATACGTAATCGTGAAAACCTAATGAGTTACGAACTTCATGTGGATTGAATGAGAATCTGGAGTGTGTTATTCGGGATTTTTTACGCTTCTATCAGAAATAAGAATCACTGAAACTTTATTCTCGAGAGCAATTACTGTAACGGTTCGTTGCGCAAGCTTGACTTTCGATCAGTGTCCTCACGTCTATCGACATGTCCGCCACTCACACAAAAATAAACACTGAACTCAATTTCTATCGGTCTAATATGTGTCAGCCACTGCTACAGCCAAGTGACATTAGCGCTGTCAGCGAAACGAATCGAAATTGCCTGAAAGCACTAGAAGTCAAACCGATATCTTGTGCAATATTCTCATGGTTCAAGGTAAACGTCATGTAAACTCACGAACTTTTTCGGGCAGTTTCCTTTGTCTACTACTCTATCTTCTAAGGCTTTTAATTGGTAGAAGGGTTTGGAATGGGAACCCTATGCGGTTGAGCTCGAAAATGCACCTTCTGGTTGGTTTAAATTACTCTAATATTCATACCAGACAGTCTCAATTTTGTTTCCATCCATTAGTGTCCTTTAAGGCGAGCTTACCGATTCTTCTTTACCACTTTCCCGTTCAGGGTCTAGATTCACCGTGACCTTGGGCGACAGAACGGTTGACTTTCATCCGGAATTCCGGCTCTTCCTTTGCACCAGACAAACTCCCAGCACATTGGGCGCGGTAAAGCCCGCCAGTGCTGCCTCTCTGGTGACTGTGGTTAACTTTGTTACCACTCAAGCGGGCCTGGTCGGGCAGCTGCTGGCTGCAAGTTTACAACATGAGAGACCGGAATTGGAACAAAGAAGGCAGGAACTGGTACGCGCCGAAGAGAATATGAAGTTGGAACTTGCCAAATTGGAGGACGATCTGCTGGAGGTCAGCTTAAGTAGAGATCACGTCGACCAACTTTCCCGCTACTCTTTCAATCTTGAATGTCTTTAGCAATGCCAATTTAGACGGTTGACGTTATATCTCATTGCATTAAGCAGTCATCGGAACGTAAGTGGGTAGACTGTACAAGCATCCAGGTGATCGTGCCCTCATTGGCAGACCGCTTACATAATCAAATCATGTGTTTACACGACTGGTCCTCTGACCTTCCCTAAATCACAATCAATGTTCGTTGTCCAATAGGAATGTACATACGCGTGGACGTGGACAGACTGTTAACAGCGTATGATACGACTGACCTCCAAAGCAGTGGTGAAGGTGCAATGTGATTTCGTCACTGGCATGCACGGGATTCGTAGATTCTGTCAGCGTGTAGCAGTGGACCTCCTTTTGCATTAAGCATAAGAGCTAGATAAGATGTACTGTTGGAATGTACGTGTGAACGTAAGAGATGTTGAGTGATAGTTCCGTCTCAGTGGATATGGGACGGATAGCGTAAATTTACGGACTTCATGAATTCATGATTATCAAGTCAATCATGATGGAAGAAGCACTAAGAAGGGCTTTGTTTTACTGTATGTCAACCATAATATGACATTATGATATATATATATGTTGTCTTGCACATGATCAATTGTTTCCTCTTGATTTGCCCTCACTTTCATTGGATGATTCGGAGAGAGCATGAACTGACTTGTGCGGTGCAATAGCCTCATTCCCTTCTCTCTCGGAGCGACTAGTTACGTGACTACGTGTTTTAACCGTTAGTCGTAGGTCTGTTTTCGACACGGTAGTCATGACCAGTTGCTAACCCCAACAGAGGCAGTCCAACATTGTCATTATACACCCTGCTTGGTAGTGAGAAAACTCGGAGGTTTACTTCTTTAGTTTCGACTGATGTTATTACGTTTAGCATCCTAGGATTGTTAGACACAACAGGTAATAACATCTTGATTTATATGTATATTGGTGTGTACCGTATTTGTTGTGTCAAATGTCATCGGACATCCTGACCTCAAGAGTTGAGACTAATTAACTTCCTTTCCTAAATCAACGAAAGCAGACTCAAGAATTTTACTGTAACCAACAACATCAAGCCAACTCACTTGTCTGTTTGTCTCAATGACGGGGGTTTACGTTACCTACTCTACCCGCTTCGTCTATGGCCATTGAACAAGGGAATAAACAGAACAAGCGCATTTGAATACGCTACACACTTGTGAAGGCAAGCCGTTGTTAGGCCATCCAACACGAGTTTACGTAGTTCCTTCTACAAATAGGATTTCCCATTGAAAAAGGAATCATCGGAAATCTTCAGGTTGAATTGAACTGGGAATGCCGGTATGCATTTTAACTCACGTTGGAAGATGCAGAAAATGAATTAACACGGTGAAATATTTTCAGTTTTAGGCGTCCAGCTTTAATAGCAAGGGTGGAAGCAATAGAAATTTCAAGGGAAAATGGGCGAAAGGGAAACCCGACATACTTCAGCATACAGTAGACAGTCGCTGACCGGTCCGGTATACCTTCATTCTGCCGCAATGAATTTGACACTCAAGCTATCTGAAGACAGCTTGATGTTCTGAGCAAACGGGTCAAGTCTGCGGTTGAGTTCGTCTACCGACGGTACTGTTATGACACACTCTGCTAGGTTGCTTCTAACTGTACACATGAGGACTCCAAAATGGATGTTCTGTGCACACCAAAAGGTTCACGCGGTGGTGCAGCATTAGCGCATTATAGCCCAGATGGTTGTTTGAACTACGTGGAAACATATGCTGTAGCGGGTAACAAGGTTTCGGGAAGATCCTATGCTAAAAGTGATTCTCCTCTAACATGTGGACAATGCGCTAAGAACTGTTCCCGTTTACGCAAAAGGCAATGCTTATGATCGTTAGATCATGTGAAACAAATCGACCTAAACAACAGAGCCATACGTGCAGTACTCATACAATCGGAATATTCCTACAATGTACATATCAATAGTGTCCTGGCTGTGACGGGAGTAACAACACAGTAAACTGGTATAGCGATTGATAAATGTTTGGGGTTCTGTAGACGAAAAAGCTACCGTATTCACAGCAAGAGCATTGCCAAGACTAATCGAAATGGGGACATAGTCGAATATATCATTTTCAGGAAGAAGAGGAAAACATAACGATGTGTACAACTCACATAATTACGAGCTTTCATGATTCATCGTATAGAATTCACAAGTTAAAAATTGTTCCGGTTCATAGTTCTTTTAGATAGTATGTCATTGAATGGGGCAACGGTGTAGAAATCCGACTGTTCGTTTATTTACCTGACACACGACCGGATATTTGGGTGGTAACAACTTATAATGGTAAATTTTGAGAAGGCGGCGGGCTTGACTGAACGTATGAGCTCTGGTAGACAGATTGCAACACTTTGAAAACTGTTGTCTGTTTAATCTCTGCATACATCATCTCTTCTGAAACAATTATGCTGTCATCGCAGTGCCTCTCAGTACACAAAACAGATCGTTCGGCTGTCCTCAAAGGTAAAGGACACCGATGTTAACAAAATAAGAAAGCCATCTCTGTCATTATACTCACACCTTGGATAACGTGGTGAAGGAGTATTCCTTTGTTTTAACTACTCTAATTCTGTTTGGTGCACGAATTTTTTCGAAGGAGCTGGCTAACGCACGTGGAAACATTTTGGAGAATAAGGAATTACTACAATCGTTGAACAAAACAAAACAATCAAGCATGACGATTGCCGAATCATTGGCCGAATCTACTAGATTGCAGTTGGAATTGGACAAGGTGAGTACTATGTTTGTTTTTCCTATCAATCCCATTCCTGTATTCATATGATATTAGTTATTAGGAACAAGCACAATGCCAGGAGTGCCAGTATTTGATCACAAGGACAGTCGTTAGCTTGACAGTAAAAGAGCCCGTGGAAGACAAATGATATAACCGCGTTTCTTCAGAGGCCACTAACCAGCTAGCGAACAAGCACTGAGGAATATTTGTATTAGGTGATAAGGGTCGTGGTCAAAGTCATCCTTGTATATATAAGCTTTAGGGTTTAGGTCAACCGACCTTATAACTCAGACCACGAACACTAGCAAAACTACCTTTGCACTGAAGGGTACTTCAAAGGTTGACTTTGTCAAACAATGGCAAACATCACTGCCGATTAACAACAGTTTTATACGTCGTGCACAACGAACCGACGCTTCATACAAAACATTTGTTATCATTACGTTACAAGGTTGACATCGTAGTCGGTCATTCGTGAATGTCCGTCTATTTGATCCTTCAGATGCACTTGTAAAGCGGCTGCTCTTGTACATCGTTTTTAACATGACAGTGGTTGTTAGTTCTTGCATTCCATTTTGATACCCACTAAGTTGATCTGTTCTGACAGAAACATTTTTTGCGGGGAACAGTGTTATTGTAGCGAGAAGGCGTCCAACAAAGCACAATCTTTATTGTCCAAATCGCCAGTCACATGCAACGCGCGCTCTCTCGTTTATGAGTCGTAATTCCAACCCGCAGCACCCCCCGGTTTCCGTTCACACGTCGTGTGCACTTCTAACCGGTTTACGTGTGTGACCGGTGCCTTCTATCGGAGGGTTTTCCGCTTGCCATTCCTCGTCTGTTTGTCCGATTTCGTTGCGCGATGGCTCGTCCGGCTGCTCGTGCTGTCCGCCATCCACCCAGTGTTGGCCTTGACCGTATTCCAACATCGTGTCGAGATGTTGCTCTAAATGTTGGAAAAACCATGCCTCCGATCTGGCCGTCTGTCGTATTTCGCCTGCCCTGCCTCGCTCGTTGGTCCGATCTAGTCGAGCGATGACTCATCCGGTCGCGCACGTTGTCCTTGATCCGATCGCGGCAGTTTTTTGAACGTACCTCCCTCACGTTGAGGTATTCGGCCGAGCGTTCGAAAACTCGCATCCCCGACCTGGCAATCCACCATATTATGACGTGCCATGCGTTTGGGTAGCGCATTTGTTTGTTACTCAGCCTTCACGTGAATGAAGCTCACCGTAACCGTGCTCCTATCTCTTCTTGTTGTTGTCATGGGACTACTCCTGATTGGAAATTAGTTCATTCGCCTGCCGAAATCTCCCAACTATTTGTAGTGTTTGTCAGTCCTGACATGGAGATTGGTTTCCGATACACATATATTCCGGGTCTCTGGTGCATTCCCATAGTTGTCCATGCTAAGATACAGATTCCACAATTAAGTAGCAAACTTATTCTGCGTTGGTACAATATTCCGTGGGAATCACGTTGAATCTAACTGATTTTACCCATTCCGACAAGTCATTCTCAGAAGCATCCTATCTGTTCCCTAAGTTTGTGTTACCGTTAGTGCTTCTAACCAACAACCACCCATTACCAGTCGACCACAGACACAGTGTTTTGCATCCGGAAACTTTTGACTGTAGTCTTTAGAATTAAGACCATATGACCAGAAGCTTGTGCTCCATCGTTGCGAATGTTGTGCCGTTGCGTGTGGGTAATCGAGTGTGATCTCGAATGCCGCGTTGTATAAGCCTGGAGCTGTTGAGTTAGTTTGGGCGGTCAGAGCAACATTCGCGCCCTGACTACAGGCAGTTTCGTTGTGAGCAGTATACTACTCAGAAGTAGTGTATTACCCACAGGCGACATTCAGGAACAAAAGGACAAGCCCCGAACACGACGGACAAGAAGAGACTATCGGAACAGTGTGTACATGCTGTGTGAGAACTTTCACCAAGGCGAATGACAACGTACTGTCACCCAGTGATGTGAGTGCATGTCTGTCGTGCAAATGAGTGTACGCGTTTGTGGTTTAGTTTTTGACATGACCTATACGGAAGTTTGCGCAATAAACCAACTCGTTGGCCAGACGTCTTTTGCGGACACAACAACTGGTGCCGAGACGAACGCGAGGATGAAGATTCCATGGCCACAGCCGTTCGAAGATGGAGACGTCCGATTGTTCCTGGAGGATTTGGAGGACGTGGCCGAAGTGGTCGGAGTCAAGACCGACCGTGGGAGGCTAGCTGCCCTGCGGACGCTGGTGAAGGGCAGGGCGAATGCGGTGATGGACGCAGCGCGAAGAGGCCCTGCGAAGATGGAGTGGGCCGTTGTGAAGGAGACGCTGGTGGCTGCGTTTGACAACCCGGCCGACCGCCAGGAGGCCATGCGGCGGTTCAAGGCAGCCAGGCTTGGACAAGGAGCGGACCCGTCCGTGTTTGCCGCCACTCTGCAAGGTTTGCTGGACAGGGCCCTGCGAGGATTGGATCAAGAATCACGACGACAGTTGTTAACGGAACAGTTTATTGAATGTCTCCCGGTGGCGGTTCGCGACCAAGTCCGTATTGCCCATGTCGCTCGGCCGATAGACCTTGACGATCTAGCGAAGGTGACGCGGGAGTTGGCAGTAATGTCCGTGGCTTCAGTGGATGCAAACAGCAATAGGGACAAGAAGACACTGGAGGTAATGCAGAAGACAATGGAACAACTCGCAGCGGATGTAGCTGCCCTGAAAACAGCAGCACGGAAGAACGATCAACCACGAGGCTGCTTCATATGTGGAAGAAAGGACACTGGAAGAAGGACTGCTCAATCCGGCGGTCTCAGAGGTCTAAAAATAGAGTGTTTCGTGATTGTTCTTTTTGTTGGGCTGGTCAACTAGTAATGGGAGCGATTGAGAAAGGGACCGTACATACAAGGGTTGAAGTTGATGGAGAGGTAGAACAGTGTTTAGTCGATACGGGGCAGCTATTTCGTTGATTGCTCGTGCAGAAAAGCAAAACCTAGAACCGACATCCATGATGATCA
>QNGE01000294.1:125180-166712 GCA_008508345.1 Paragonimus westermani | reverse complement strand
GACAAGAAGAGACTATCGGAACAGTGTGTACATGCTGTGTGAGAACCTTCACCAAGGCGAATGACAACGTACTGTCACCCAGTGATGTGAGTGCATGTCTGTCGTGCAAATGAGTGTACGCGTTTGTGGTTTAGTTTTTGACATGACCTATACGGAAGTTTGCACGATAAACCAACTCGTTGGCCAGACGTCTTTTGCGGACACAACACTAGTAACAAATTGGGAAACAATGGTGTCGTATGTTTCCCATATGCGGTCAACCGTATCCGCTGACCGGGTTACGGTTGCCAGCGGCTTGGCCCTAACTGTGTTCCGTTTATCTCTGGGTAATCGTTAAGGCCACATCTCTTTAATGAAAACCTCTAATTTTGCACTGCCGGTCAACCGTTGCATGCGTCAAAGGAGGTGCGATGGTTTACTGTTACGGAGCCCAGTGGCACTCCAAGCCAACGAATGTGTTGACGATCGGACAGACTAACAGGCGTACTACAGCTAGTTTTAGTTGCTTGTACGGTTTCGTAGAGTCCGGTAACTCCAGCATATCGTCCGCCTCGTCAGCTGCTTGAGACGAAAGCAATGCAACTGTGTGATAAAGATTAGTTAGCTATGAAATATTCTGTCATAGTGCGAATGTGGCTTCTAACTCTGCAAATCACGGTTTAGGGTGGTTCTGTCGGAAAAATGAAAATGGTACGGTCGATGAATTGACCGACATGTTTTGCAAAATATAATTCAGCCTCCATTATCTTACATATAGTAGACAATGAACCGATTTAATATATGTATGTTTATAGAAAATGTATGGAGAGAGTGATTCACGGTTACACAAGAGACATATCTTTGGGGGAAAATAGTTGAAACGGGTTCACCGGTTTATTGCACGACGCATCAAATCGCTTTTCCTGGTTGTGAATCAGCCAGACACGACATGTGGAATGGGGACAGAATGCTTATTTGACGGAACCTACACCTGTTCTCGTATAGCGCCCTCAGCAGTACATACACGGGGAATTAGTTGGGGAGGTCAGAGACTGATTGCTGTCTTGTGAACATACCGGATGTGTGAGGCTTTTTGATACGCCATACGCAATCACTTGACATGCAAACCAACAGACGGACAGCATATATCATGCAAACTTTAATAGTATCCTGAGTACGATAAGAAGCCATTAGGTTCGGAACTATTTTACACATATCATACAGCAGGCAGGCTAGTGAAACTACCAGGTCGCCACAATTTTTTGTCAACCTGTAGTGCATGTAACTAGAGGGCTCTCTCCATAAGTACATGGACCGCATCCGTACTACAGGATCTGACAATAGAATTCCCATTGCACATCAGGTTAAATCGTACTACCCTGTCCTGCGGAGCATCATCCTCTTAAGGGCTTGCTGTCAAACAATCCACATGTCCGTAGCAGGCCAAATGAAATTTCACACATATTCACACCTAACCTACACACCGTCAATAATCTGCCTCTCAAGCATCTACGGAAGTGTGCTTTTCGTCACATATCGAGTAAAGTTGAGGGAATATCACTTGAACATGGTGATAACTCACTGGAAAGATAAGCACTAGTACATCATGCGAGACATCTTGTTCGCTGACGTCCACAGTAGCAATCATTGGACGCCACTGATCTTGTGGACCAGACGTTTGTCGTGTTGTGCTACTGTTAAACTTTATGGGCTCTTTCCAGCCTATCTCACTACCTCACCATCGATTAGCCTTCCATATGACTTCAACTTTCCCCTTAGGTTCTGCCTCTCACGTTCTCGCAGCTGATTTGCGCATATGAGAACCTTGTCGTGTGACTGGCAGACCCAATAGGAAATTGCGTGTAGTCCGCTCACCAGTCGGTGTTAAGGCCTGAAATTAAGTGAGTCGAACGAGAAGTTGAGAACAGCGAGGAAAAATCCATAACACGAAATTGGAAATAAATTGCAAAGGGTCGGTGAGTAGCCTTTTGGTTGTGTCCGTAGTTTTTTTTACGGTATTAGGGGAATTACAATCGTCCGGTTCATCGACCTAAGTCATTGTCATCCAGAGGCGTACGGTTCAGCTGTGATACTTCCACCAAATTTGTTTTTACTCGACAATCCAACACACGGAGTGCTTGTCTGGGCTACACACCAGTCACTTTGGTGATGGATTGCGTGGTCTTCGTAAATAAGTTAGTGTGTCAACATTCGTGGTAGTTTATCTAATGTTTGAAAACTAAATTTTTATGGGATTCGTTTGAAGTTATTTTCTTCCCCGTCAACACATGCTAAGTTTCAGTAGCGCTAAAACACTCATTTAGTTGTACTACTCTCCCGTAGTTCTCAACGGTCTTTCCACGATACATCTCAAACTCCTAAACAGATTCACGTTATATCTGGCCTGATACAACTGCATTACAGATATATATTTTACTGTATCGTCACTGTATTGCATTTTAAAAATTGCAGGCAATTTACTGATTAACCTCGTGGGGTTTATCACTCACTCTTTGTTTCTATACCTGTTTGAATGTTGATTCAATTCTGTACCAAGGACTACACACGGGCTGTTACAAGTTCGCACCCAAACACACAATTGCTCGATAAACTCTGAACGATTTAGTGTTTAATAGCATGAAACGTTCCTCAATTCTGCTGATACCTGGACAACTTTAAGACCTTGTGGTCTCGTTTTCGCTGTAACTAATGTACACCTGATTTATGAACTAGCTTTCAAACTATATGCGCTGTTCATATGATCGGTTCATCAACGGAGACTCCATCTTTCAAGATGTGTGAGGGCTTGCGACAGGCATTCTTTGATTGGAGTATGGTTTGATATATTTACTGTTTTCTTAACCAGACTAACAGTTCATTACTGAAGCGTACTCATCCTGACCAACAGTTAACTTTTGCTACTATTATTCTTATCAGTAATGTGATCTTTATCCATTTTTGGCTTAGGAACGGGACGTGTTCTATCCGCTCGCTGAGGCTGGCAGTCGCGTGTATTTTGCTCTCACGGATCTGGTAAAAATTAACTGGATGTATCAGTTCAGTCTGAACAGCTTTTTACACCTGTTTCAAAAAGCGCTTGAGGCACCACGCGTAAGTCCACTGACAGACCATTAGGTTACATTACGACAGATTGTGATCGACGATGTCCTGTATTTTGATGATTGGGAACAATGGTGGTGGTTTTCGTAGCTTGGGTTGATGGTTTTGGTATTCGTATACTCTCCGAGCTTGGCATTCAGGTTGCAAACGTTTCATCATCAATCGACGTGACATCATGAGTGTATCACTTACGCACTGATGATGTCACTTCGCTTGGTGATGAAACATTTGCAACCTAAATGCCAAGCTCGGCGAACATACCAATACCGATCTCTTGATTATATTGTATTGGATTTGTTCAGCAGACCCTACAGGTGGGTGTGACAACATTTTTAGTCTCCTTTATCTCTCTTAAATAGAAATGTCTTCTCGTTTCATTGGTTGTTTAATAGCTACAAAAATAGATTAGTCTAAAGTATTTCATTCGACAGCTTTTTGCCATTTACACAGACACCTTTTCAAACTTTCAGGATTCTGCTCTGAACGTACCTGATCGCATGGCCTTCCTTCAGAAACGGCTTGAAGCTCTGACCTATGCACATGTTTCTCAAGCGCTTTTCAAGACAGATCGCCTCATGTTCACGGTGCATCTGACTCGGTGTTTGAGACCGGAAGCCATCACTGATGAGGTAGACACCGCATCACCTGCTCGTTTTCCAATAATCATTTCATACTTCATGATTATTAGTGAATATCTTCTGTGTTTGTCTGAGATTTTTCAACAAGATGCTTGAAAATTGTAACGTAACAACAGGTATGGTAACATTTACCACAATTCCGAATACGGCTTGGCGACTACGACTATCTGTGACCTACACTTTTAACAGTTGTTTTTGTGGACGACTGAGTATAGTCTTTTCCAGATTCCCGTAGAATTCATAAGAAGTCAAACTTGCAAACAGCTGTTTTCGGTAATTCTCATCGGGCTTTTACAATTACATGGGAATACGTGCGGGTTATATATGAAATTATGACGAGTTAAACATGAACATTAAGATTAGAGAAATGGTACAGATAACAGTCAACTGGGGGAGGGTGGGGGTGTTGGTGAATGTGTTCGGGTGTTATACGAGCCTGTCATGAGATATTCGTTCATCAATGTCAAGCGGTTCGCGCTTGTTCGAGTTTCAAGTGGATGTGGAATGATTGGCCAGGGGAGGTGGAGGGTTTGTACGAATTGTTTTTGGGCACACAGGCAGGGGTTGTGCAGTCTGATAGCAATAGCCTCAGCGGTTGATAACAATCGCATTCTGACAGTTCTGGAGCCGGCTTGACGAACCTTGTAGATGATTCGGAATGCTTCATCTGGATTTATTCGATGGCCAGTGTCGATTAGGTGGGAGCCGATTGCACTGGAAATGGGCTTTAGCGAACCGTTGCGAAGCCATTTCGGTAGATGTTCACGAATCCTTTCCGATAGCCGCCTTGTGGTCCTCCCAACGTAACCTGCTTGACAACAACAAGTGAGAGAGTAGATACAGAAAGACGAAGAGAACTTTGGCAAACTATCCTTAAGGCGTGGCACCAGTACCGGGCAGGTGTCGAACGACACGATAAGTCTCGCTGCAGGGTAGGCAATCTCGACCGCGTTTGAAAGTCTGCGGCTAATTATTTCACTATTAACTTCTCCTCTATATGAGAGACAGATGAAAACCGGCTTTTTCTGCGCTGTCTGGACGAGTTCTAGCTTCGTACCGGAATGCAGATTTTTATCTATGAATCTCTTAGGGTATCCATTTCTAGTGAGAGTTTCTCGAATATATCTTACTCTCCTCCTGGAGATTGTCGGGTGTACAGATCTTTTGCGCTCTGTTCAACAGACAGCGTACCAAATTTTTTTGTACTTCAACGGGACAAAACTGTGAAAATGCGTGTATTGACCCGTCCATGTCTTTTCCCTATGAATAGATCTCTGAAGTGTCCTCTCTGATCGACGAACCAACGCAACATCTAGGAATGAGAGTTTGTTATCCTGTTCTAACTCGACGGTGAACTTTATATTCCGATGTGCTCTGTTGAACTCATCTAGTATGAACTGGGGATCATCACCGTTTGGAACGAGACAAAAAATGTCATCCACATAGCGCTTGTAAAGTTTGCATTTAGTTACGATGTGGTTGAGTTTAGTGGTCTCCAGTTTGGCCATAAATATATCTGCGAGCAGCGGACCTAGAGGTGAACCCATTGCTACTCCATCCTTTTGCCTATATAACTCTCCATTAAATTGAAATTGAACGTTACAGGTGCAAAACAATAGTAGTTCCTTCAATTTTTCACCCGTAACTCCGACATCAATTTGATTGTTCTCGATGTAGGTACAGAGATAGTCAATAGTTTCTTGCAATGGAACATTAGTGAATAGAGAAGTTACATCCAAAGATAACATGTTGTCGTTCTCCATATTCACTGAATCGATTGAGTCTACAAAGTCGAAGGTGTCCTTTAGGCTAAAAGGAGTTAGTCTTGATTTAATCGGTTCCAATATCTCCACTAGCCATTTTGCTAAAGCATGATACGGCGAATTGTACATGTCTAGGATCGGTCTTAATGGCACTCCATCTTTGTGAACTTTGGGAAGACCGTACAAACGTGGAATGACAGTTCCCGTAGGCCTGATACGTTCGAAAGTTGAAGCGTCGATAAAGTCTGCTTGCTTCATTTGTCGGAGTACTTTGGATAAACTTTTCTCTATTGCAGTCGTTTTATCTCTATCATTATCCGTTTTCTGGAACTTTGAGTTATCTGATAGAATCGATGACATCTTGGTAAGGTAGTCAGTTTTGTCCAGTAAAACTATTCCAGCTCCTTTCTCCGGTTTCATGGGTAAAATAATCTGATTGGATTGCAACTCCCTCAAAGGGTCTAAATGTTCACGCTTCAATAAGCTGCACATAGGCACCTTGCTATTCGGATAAGTGTAGCAAACGTTCACGACAGTGGACTTACAGTGTTCAGCATTAAATTCTGACGAAGGAACGAGTCCATTTAGTTGCGCATGCAAGCTTTCAAATTGAACTTCTGTGTCTAGGCGTTTACATTTAGACTTAGGATGGCAAAAGTTTTTTATAGTAGAGTGTGAACGCAAATTCACTGGCTTTGTCCTTTGCACGGTGAAATATCCTTCCGACTGTTATATGTGATAGTCAGTCGTGAAAACACACGAACGTGGTTCCACGTTTTGCAAACAGAATCAAGTATCTCATTGTCTGCCCGCTTTTGGACTTTCATGCTCAAACCAATACACTAATGTGACCGATGTGGTGCTTGTTCGAACGCAGCAGATAAAGATAGTCGAAACCTATACAGCATCTTCGTATAGGGGACAGAGGCTTCTTCTTAGTAGATCGCCAACGCAATGTGGACCGCCTGAGATGTCGTAGTGAATTCGACTGTAATTGACAGGGTCCTTCACATGACCAGTTTGCACTGGTAGCGACCACTAGGGCTGAAATTTTATTCAGTATAAATATCTTACGATATTAACTTTCAAGCCTAAGTTCAATGTCGGTTTTGCCCTTCGGTATATATATCACGTAAACGAGACAGCCAAACTGAGGTTCGCATTGACGATCTTTGTAGAAGAAGCACGTACTTCTAGCTAACTGACCATTGTTTGTACGAGGATCGCCTGAGGTTAAGAGGCCAGTGTTTCTTAATACCAGTTCACAAGTTATGAGTTCCGCATCTGTCTGTCTTTACCCATCAGATGGAAATCACGGAACGAGCTTCAAACCAGTAATCTTTGAGTCACGTGGGCCGAGACCAGTAGTCACTCGCCTAGTATTGCCCAGAATATCGCGTTCTTAAAATAAATTTCCTTTGGTTTTGATTCATCTTATCATGTGAATAGACAAATGCTCCACAGTTACCATTTCAAACAAGGTGGTAATCTGAAGGGACTTTTGGATTTTTTGACGTTAATTCTAGAAGCCACAAATAGTGTTCGATTTCCTACTCACTTTTGGCCCAACACAAGGACGGAGGAGTTGCGAGTCTTAGCTGGTCTGCCTCATACACAGTTATGAGGGCAGGCAGATAACATCCTGTGTGTGCATAAACTGTTGACTCACGCAGTTTGTCTGGCCTGGAACTGACGACAGTTTTTGTTTCAAGTAAACCCAATCGGTGAATGTTTCTATTGTGTTGCTAACCGCATGTCCTATATAGTCTAATGTTTTACGTTTGTGACTGAAGAGAGTAAACGAAATGTTAACGTCTCGCGATGTTTATCTTCTATCGCTAATGGTGAACTGGATCAAGGGAACTTATTGTTTTAGATAACATCCTGGTGAATTCATGAGCGAAGTAAAACAATTATACAACAAATTACTGAGATTCCGTTTGTGAACAGACCGCAACAAACGATCAGACTATTTAAATTCCAGCTCTCATAAGGACAGCCGGAGTGATGAGGTTTTGTTGGAGATTGCAGCAATTTATTCATCTGTCTGTTCAGATCGGGGCGGTCGATGTAATCGAAGTTGCAATTTACTTACATATTTATTCACTCACATTCCGATATGTAATTCAGAAATGAAACAGGAAATATGTTATTGGTTTAAAAGACAATGGCTAGTCAAGCCTAAAATGATTGTTGCCCGAACGGAGACGATGATTATACCCTTGGCCTTTTTCCAATGTGGATTACACTGAGGTTCAATGGATGTTGTGTATAGAAATCTTGAGAGTACATCGTTACTGTCGGGTAACTGTAAACCCTGTAAAAATACCCATTGTGGGTACTAAATCAAAAATGTCCGTGGTTAGGGTTAAGTCTGTTTATGTACATGTGTTTCTTCGAGAAAATTGGTATTTACATTCGTTTCATCCTTTCGTTTTCCGTTCTCACCGTTTATCGATACAGGAATGGCAGTTTTTCATTGGACTCACCGGACTTGATACTTCGGTGGACAGTGCACTGGCCTCACATTGGGTGGGACCGGAGCGGATTCGAGAAGTGATACGCCTCAAGGTGAGTTGACAATTCTGTATGTGTTCTAAGAAAAAAATGACTCATTCGTAATGCTCACAGTACGGTTGGAACAAACTGCCGTAGCTAAATGTCACATATTGTCGTTATCTCAACTGAGTAAACACTTCATACGAATGCTTACTACAACTCAGTTGTTTTAATAGGTTACACTTTTGAATGTGGTAGAGTAAACTTTGATATTATGAACGCTGAGTAAAATGAACCCACCTACGGGCTTATGCAAACTAAACAACATTCATGATTGATTGCGAATGTCGCATTCCCGTAGAGTTCACAGAACAGTAAATGTCACCTTTCATAACGATGGGGCAATCTGAGCGCTACACATGAGCGAAGTTATCTGAGTGTTTGCCTATGATAATTCGATCGTGTTAAATCAGTGACTCAACGGTCTACACGGTTACCTCATGAAAGCATGGTCGGAGTTATATTCTCGGTCATAAGAATGTTTTAACAAGAACGATTTTCTATCCTAGTGTTTTTTTTCGAAAGGTGATGACCGAACTATCTATAGGAAGGCCACAGTTGTGACCATTTATGAATGATGTCCATTTTATGCGAAAAGCCAAGGGCATCTTTAGGTACTCCAATATGGCGAGTGTCACATGTGGCTAAACGTTTCCAGCCTTCTCTTGGTATTTTTTAAATTAATCCTTTGTTAATTAGCTAACTGATTCGCCACTCGTACCAAGTCTGGTGTTTTTGCACTTTAGTTCTTCCACTAACTTCTGAACATTTGCATGAGTACCTGCCATAATAAGTCTGTGAAACCAAGTGGCGAGGTGATGCAATATTCTGCTCCTATATTACGTTTTAGGTTGCCTTGCCCAAACTTTACGCATCATTACGTCTAGACGATTGTCGAGTTTGGGCCGATTGGATGAGAAACACCCAAACTGACGACTTCCAGACACCCATCGGCTTGCAGGCCAATCCGCCAACTGATTTCCAGTTAAACGTGCTCACCGTTCAGACAATTCGGCCCGATCGTCTGCACACAGCTTTACGACAATTCGCTAACCGCTGTCTCGGTGAGCGCCGCAGCCTGCCAAATTTTCCTTTTGGGGGGTTGAGAGTTATGATACAATATGCGTTACTAGTTATAAAGCTAGTATGTTGTTCATTAGCCGCCTTTTTACGCCTCAACTCGTCATTTGAATGGTCGTTGCGAGCCTGTTTTCTTTAGTCGACTTCCTAATGTTCATGCCCACTCTCACTCGTTGACTTATGGTACTTTCAGGTTTGCCCCACTTGGGTTCTCCAACACTAAATCTCTACCGTTTGTATGAAACTGAAACCCGTGCCACGGAGCCAATACTGCTGTTGATCAGTCCGGGAGCAGATCCTTCCCAGGAATTGGCAGAAGCCGCAGCCATGCGATTTTCAGGCAAGTCTGGAACGACTCCAGATACTTGTTCATCCTATCGACAGGTTGCCATGGGTCAAGGACAGGCGGACTTGGCTCTGCGCGAGCTACATGAAGCCGCTGAGGTCGGTGACTGGTTGTGTTTAAAGAATCTACATTTAGTCGTTCATTGGCTGCCGATTCTGGAAAAGGAGATCAACACCTTACTATTATCAACAGAAGAATCGAACGTGGTGACCACGGAAGAGAATTCAAGGACAAAGTCGGCCGCGGGCAACGGGCGTAAACGTGTTCATGAAGGTTTCCGACTATGGTTGACTGCCGAGCCGCACACAGGCTTTCCATCAGCCTTGTTACAAACGTGCCTAAAGGTTTCCTATGAGGTAGATGGGCGGATTAATACGTTCTGTTTATTACCAGTGTTTTCTCAGAGAAACTCGAAATTTACCTTTCTTGATTATTTGTTTACAATGCTGTTTCGTTTCACGTACAGTGTGGTCCACCAGGCAAATAAAGTTTATGGAGTTACAGAATTACCACAGTGACTCTGAAGACTCGTTCATGGATTCGTAGGTTTTTACGAGAGTGTGAAAGATCGTTATTTGTGAGATATCGCCTGTGTTGACGGTTGGTGTGTTGATGGGTGCATATCATTCAGGATAAAGTAAATGAGGACGAATAAACTGCAACGTGAATAAAGTTAGTGGTATGTTATCAAATCAGTAGCAAATAATGAGGAATATACTAGATCAACACACTTCCATATACACACGTTTAGTAACCTGTAGATGTAGGCTAGGAGGGTAGCTAGGATAATTGTAGTGCAAGTTGTCTTCCTTTTGTATTCCGATTGCGTAGCATTTTCAGATTCTCAACTGATTCAATGACAGCCTTAGAGAGGGGTGGTGTGTTCCGCTGTGAACAGAACCGAACTGTGAAAGTGTTCTGTCCACATAGGAACCTACCCACCACATAATCCAATTTCAACGAATGATCAGTCATCTTTGCTTAGTGGGAGGCGATCTCTCAGTGATCTGGGGGTATGGAGTATATTGTTTGTGAGAATCATGTCTCCTCCGGGGTGTCTGTAACGTAGAGACCTGGTCTAATTCCGTTAATCTCTTTGGATAGTGAATCTTCCTGGGCCACATAACACTTTTAGCAGCCCGCCTATGAACAGTTTCATCGAGGACGGTGGTCTGAAGCACAGTATGTACGAGCACGGTTAACTGACCAGAATAAGAGTGGTGATGATGGAGGGCGGCAAGCCCGGCAGGTGTGGGCAGATTATGAAGACAGACACAGTGAGAATTCAGAGTGCACTGTATCTGTCTGCATAGATAGTGTGAAAGCAAGCTGTAGTTCAATTACTTGATGAGAAAGACTTTGGAGTGCAAAACTCTACTTCTTATCAAGGGCTGCTATGCCATGTGTTCCTTTAAAGCCATGGCCGCATTCTAGACAGTTTAGGGGCGATCGGAATGGGCAGCGGATGACCTCGAGTGAATCCTAGAAGAACACTACTAGTGACGCGGAACCATTCAAATAATTGTCCGTCCACAGTGGCATTGAAAGTCAGTTCGGTTAGGTAACACTCATGCCATCTGAGTAATTATTCGTCGGGGCAGCAACTGTAAAATTTCCGCAGTAAGATGGAATGTCCAACTCTGCCAAACCATTTACAAAAACCAATATAAATCAATAGCTGCTCTTATGTTGGCAGTCCCCATCCAAGTGGTACGAACGATCAGTTGGTTTATGACTTGATTATCCAACAACTATCATAGTGCACATGTTTGTAACGATATTGAATGCCAAGTCAAGACCATCGTACAATCACAGTTTACAAAAAATGAATGTAAATGAAAACAGGAATGTCTAGAACAACGTGTATAACCAGAACAGGTAGAAGGCCAACCTGCTTTGCAGATGCTTTTGATAATCCTGGTTGCTTTCCTTCCAATTTTTTAAATTTTTGAAGTTTTTTTTTCTAGGAGGAATATACTTACGGATAGGCAGTGATGAACACAGTAACCTAACAGTTTTTACGCCACCCATTTCTGCTTGCAGTCAGGCATATAAATGCTGTCAAACAGGCGAACCCTCTGCGACTCAGGCAGTAGGAGAACGCAGGGTGATTGGCATCTGTTTGCCTCACATTCCCCAACCAATTGTCTAACGTACAGTCACCTGTAAAAGTGCCTGTAGCTCGAAAAGCAAAGGAGTCGTAGCTGTGTCCACGGCCCGCGGCCTTATATTTCCACCTCACCGGGGTTGGCGTTGAACTACAGCCAGTTCATTAGTGTCACGAGTTCGATTATTATACTTAAACGCCCAGAGAACACAAACGGGGCACGATTTGGCAAGCGTGAGATAGGCACGCGCAAAACCCGCAATACTTTACCATGGGTAGCTAGTGTTTAGTCATGGTTGTACGTACACGCCTGAGGTGTTTTCACCACTGCGAGCACTTGCGGGACATAGTAAGTCAACACTCTTCTGTAACCAAGGCTAGGTTGCCCAACTGAGTTACACAGCTGTGTGAATAAGGGTTTTTCACATTAATCCCTCGGAAATGAACCTCTAGTTGAATAGTACTCACAGGATTTCCAATCTGTCACTAAAAATGTTGATTAATTTTTTTCCTACATGCTACTTTACTGTAGTGAATATTCATAAATGATGTAGTTATTTTTTGGGGTTTAAAAATATTTCTAGTGAAAACTGATTACTAAATTCTGAAGTTGTGTGCTACGGTCCGCAGTAAACTGTACCACAAATCAATCATCATGAATAGATACATTTGTGGCGACGAACGTTAAAGGTAATATTTTCAAGTTACAAACAGTGTTGGAAGCCACGGATTTTAAAGGCTCTCTTTGAAGAATGCTTATTGAATCATCGCATGAAAGCGTGTGATTGTCTCATATTTCGTTTCAATGTCTGCCACACAAGTGGAACTTTGAATCTAACCTTGACCCAACGGAATAAAACGGGGTAATACTGTTAATGTTGTCCGTGACTGAAGTATATGAAAGGTATTATGTAAAGTTGGTTACGGAAGCCGAATGAAGGTTGGACTTTATTGTTTTTCGACCTCGAAAACCTTCAAAACAATGAATTGAATCAATATCTCCGAAGTCCTAATCTCGGGGTTATCGATTGGAGTTAACAAGCAGTAACTGTGTCTCCTCTCGAGAAGATCGGGCAACCTGATCATTGCTCACAAGCGAGAGTGGTTGAGCGTTCAGATTTGATAATTCGGTCGTGCCCAATGTGAGGTCAATGCCATTACCTATCACTTTCCCTTAACAATGAGAGACCATCCACTAAACCTAGGTTCAAGCGCGCTTCCCATAGAAGTCCAATTATTCCCTACTTTACCCGCTATCTTTACAAGAAATGCAAAATACTTACAATCTTCTGAAAACGGCTGGTTCACACTTATTTCCAGAGTTCTTTATTTCCTTTCTATTCACAGCAATAGTAAACGTGTTGCCGCTTAATATCTGGTATAACCGCTGTGTCCGCCGGTTGAGCTTCATTTCTCCAATAGAGTTAATAGAGGCGACAGTTTTTTAATCACTGTTGACATTGTTGTCGGTGATGCTGATGTTGTTAGCACAAGCTGCTGTTTTGGCTGAAGTAATTCAAGGGATATTTGCCTCAGTGGTATTGCTGATAACATGGCTTGCAGTAGTTAGCAATCCGCGTGTGATGCACTTGTAAAAGCGTTATTACACATACGGTTCCTGCTTACCTATGAGTGACCATTTTTGGTCTTAAAAAGAAAAACCTTCAGTCGCATCGAAGTGACTCATTCTGACTACTTGCATTACTTCTAATTCTTGTACAGTTTAATGTTTAGTCATCAGGATTAAGACGCTGCTGCTTCGTCTGCGCCCCTACCGTTTCCGAACACACTAACTCTGAACGAATGTCGTAACCGAGTGTGTACCTTAGTTATCATTGTATTATGACTACATGTGCAGATACGTGTTGATTTTCGTATTCGTTCACTGTTATCAGGCCCCACCTGGCTTGAAACGTAATCTTCGTCGAACTTACGAGTCATGGACGCGGCCATATCTTGCCCAGGGCAACTCGTCCACTCGGGCTACTGCTCTGTTCACACTGGCTTGGTTTCATGCAGTTGTTCAAGAACGACGCAGTTATATACCGCAGGTAAATTGTTTTGTAACACAAGAGTCATTGAATGGCTCGTTGTCATACGGTGTTAGCAAGAGACCATAGAATCTAATGAAATGCCTGAAGACTATCATATTTTGGTGAGTATGGTATATATAATGTTGCATGTGTAAGAATGATATATCAGACATAATAAACACTTCCAGCAACTTAATTGCAGCGTATTCAAAGTTCAAAGTTTACTCTATTCAAAAATGCACTTGTGCTGGCCTAACCACCAAGTGGCGTGATCAAGTTCGTGTTTAGATCGACGCACTGTGACGTGATTAGAATGTGAAATCTCACACAGTCATTACTGAATGGTCTTCATGTGTATGCGTCTGCAGTTTTCCCAAACACCTCTTAGTTCAGCCAACACCAGACACACCAACACACACACATCCAATTTTATCTCGGGTATACGCTTACGAAGCATTATTCAGCACACTTTCGCCCGCGCTAACAAGACAACGAGAACGTCCATATACACGAACACGACTTGCCAGTGTCCCCTCCGTAAGGGTTAACAGACACAACAACTGTGCTTCGTGAATCACATGGTTATCCTTTCTTGTAAATCACCGCATCGACGTCTACCGAATTCCACCTAACACTCTCTGAAGTACCTCAGATATGTCTTAAACACGGCGAATGGAAACCGCTGAGATACTACGTACTTCGTTTCGTTGCCGTAAAACAGGGTAAAAATCGTCAGTGAGCAAGAGGTGTACGGCTTTGTTTCCGCTTTCACGTTGTAGTTCCTCCAGGTACACCTGTCAAGACGCCCAAAAGCAGCACTCCCCTTTACCACACTAGCTATCAACTCGCGGCTTGCAAACAGTTTAATCGACAGATTGTTATCCAAATAACAGAAGTCTGTGCAGCTATCCACAATGCCTCCATTGGTGCGGGTTCCAAGTGCAGGCACAACATTTCCGCCTAATGAAGAGTGAAAGGGAAAAGTTTACTTGTATTGCGATCAAAACCAAATTTTGATCCTGTGGTCGAGGAAATCGTGATCAGCCTTGAACGTGGTAGGACGGTCTAGTAGGCTACTGTAGTGCTTAGGCCAGGCTTTTATGATTTCTTCTGTTTGGGTACGCGAGGAGCCAGCGTTACGTTTGGACAGGTGGACAAGAATCGCGATCAGCATAGCCATGTATCAGCTCATTTTGTTCCCTCCATCAGTCGTTCTCGATGCCACGAGTACGTTCTGCGACTTGACTTAAAGATAGGTGAGTTGTTGTCATCTAACCAACCTGGCCATCTCTGGCGCTGGATACCGATCGTCTCGGTGGCTGCTACGTGGGATATTGGCAAGGATGGAATTTAAATGTTAGCAACCAACAGAACGTCGTGGATAAATTGGACCCGGTGCATTTTGTAGCGGAGTTAGTCACAGCAGAAATTTGTAACGTTTAAGCTGTTTTCCTCATAGATCCCCGGAAGTGAAGATTTTGATTTTGCAACCAACTCTTTTTGGTTAATCTCGGCAGTATGTTACCATCACGTGAACTACACCTGGTTTATATATCAAAATCGGGGCAGGTTGAATAGACTAGTAAATATCTCAGTGGATGGAGTGTATCTTAATCTACTGAAGGGAACTGGTTAATTAGAATTATGTGATGGAGTGTCACAGATGCTGGCGGAAGCTGTCAGCGTCAAGTACTTCTCGGTTGATCGGATTCTGAATGTTGTTGGTAAAGGTGGATAAATACAGCGAAGAGCTTGCACGAATTGTTTGCAGGTCTCAGCTGCACACTGACTAATCTGAAGGTGGCCTGCCGGATCTTGTAAATGTTTCTGAAGGCTCCGATTGTTATTCAGTGGTCAACTGCAATTGACACGTTTGTTTTCTGACTATTGCAAGGTCATTGTAACAGATGCGAAAATAGATAGGAATGAACAGTTCAGTATACATCCTAATTTTGTCAACTATTTCTATTACCAGGGCTGGACCAAGTTCTATGAATTCTCTTACGCGGACTTGAGAGTGGCAGCGGACATCATCGATCGTCTTTTGTTGGACACCAGTTCCAAGGGTCCGGTGAAAGACGTGTGGTCATGGATTCATGGTCTGTTTGCCGATGCGATTTATGGTGGTCGAATGGATAACGATTTTGATTCCGAAGTCTTGCGGTCCTATTTGGTTCATATGTTCAGCGACGACACAGTACAAAACCTTCGTCTTGGTCCACTTAGATTACCGGGAACGACTGAACTGAGAGTAAGTTCTCAGTAGTGAGATAAGTGTCCTCCTAGAATGCGTTTTGATTGTCTCCATCCCGATAACGCCCGATCATATCTTCTACTGTTTGTTAATTTTCCTTAACATTTGAAACTGGGGTCTGCATTTTAAAGTGCCATGAGGTATGCAAATACTCTCACCTCCTGTACGTACTATACTGAATACTATCTGGAGCTTAGCATACATACCAGTGTTCAGAAGGATGAATTCTTTCTGTGAAATGTGTGAGTAACCCGATTCGTTAATATTTTTCTATTCTCTGTATATACTTATTAACCTGAAACCCCACTTTGCCTCAACAAAATTCTCTGAATTTGCAGCACGAAGAGGTGTGCATACCTGAAAAGTCCATTTTGACACAAGAGACGTTGTGGATTGTGTACTGTAAGGAGTTTTGAATAATCAGACTTCTTTAAAACTTGAGTAGAAGTAGAGTACGATGAGTGCACATAGGAAGCCACAAAATGAGGTTGACAGATAATTAGATGAAGAAATATCAGAATATCTTTGTTCATCAGTTCTAGTGTTTTGTACTTACAACTGGCTACGGTACTAATCAGTCAAGTGTCATAGTTCAAGGCAATGAACCAGCTATGGCTGAAGTTGTTGGTGCGTTAAATCACTTCTCATATCGGTCAAAAAGGTATCCAGTAGATTTCCACCAAGATCATCAAAGAATGGAGATGTTCTTTCCATCTTATTTTAAAGCATTAAACCACTTCAAAAGAGTGGCTCCCCGCATGCGAAGATACCGGTTTGTTCCAACGGCTGTTATGCTAGCGAAGTTTTACTCACTTTGTTGATGATCTCCTAAATAGAAAGTAACATTTTACATAATCATCAATAGTATGTTGGATATTAGGATTCCTTTCTTAGCATCTAATATGTGAGGGCCCATACAGATTAACTTTTGTAACCCAACGAGTATAAAAACGTGGTGGAGTGGTTTTTGTATCTGATCTTCCCCAATCGACCAAAGAGCCCCATTATCCATTTCATTTTATAGCAGCTATTTCCAATAAGTGCTGTTTCCTTTGTTCCGAATTTTCACCTAAGGATTATACCACTTTGATTGAAACCCTGCCGGACTATGATCCTCCAGAACACTTCAATTTGCCCGCCAACATCGATCGAAGTGCTCAACGCAATGCGGCGAATCGTGTAATCGCCCAGCTCCGTCTGCTCAGTCGCTCAACAGGAAAAACTAACAAGTTTGACAAAGCTGTGTGGAGTCAAGAGCTTGGACCGATATTGGTCTTATGGAAGAAACTTAATCAAGGCTTACAACTGATTCAAGTAAGCACATAGTTTCTGAAAGAACGGATTATCTCTGTTAGGTTTACAGTCCCCATTGTGGAGAATTCAGTTAAGCAATTAGAAGTTCGACTTCCATTTTCTGACATTTCCAATCTTACTCACTACCTTCGTATAACAGGAAATCACTCAGATTCATCAATGTTTCGATTATATGATCGGCAGTTTTCCTTTGACTAAATTCAGTCTACTGTATTTTTTCTACGAAATGGTGAATGAGCTCATAGTCAACAAACAGCTATGGTTCCGAGGGAATTATTCCAGAAAAAACGTAACAGCTGAGGTCCGTTCTGCGTACGTTTCGAACTGCATTGCACATTCGGTATTCGCAGACGATGACCCACGTCACACGAGCTAAGCGTGGATAGTTTGAATGCGCAACTCTCCTATTGGCACAAAGTTCAACCCAGTCGAATAGTATTTCTAGAACGAATTCCAAGTGAAGTTCTGTTCTTTTTCTCATCATCATCATCGTCATCATCATCATCCCAACTCTTATCTGGCACAAAATGAACTCTTGTACTTTCAGCTATTGTGTTATCATACTTCTTAATGAAATGCGTCATGTTCTTTTAAATTTCAAGGTAGACTGTTGGTGATAATTTGCAGGAAGCACTGTACTGTTGGTTTTTAATTAATTCACTGCCTCACCATTAAAACTGTAAGAATGTCATGGATTCCTAATGCAGTAGCTGATTCTGCAGTGCAGGGTAACTGACTAAGTTCATGTATATACGCTATCACAAACGAAACTGTTAAACAAAAAAACATTCGTCTGATGTTTTCAAGTTGACCATCACTCAGATTTGATCGCAGTTTTCGCACTCAGATAGACTTTCCAGCAAGCATATTTGGAAAGAAGTGCGAAGGCTGCGATCAAATGTGAGTGGTGGTCAACTTGAAAGCGAACTAAATCCCCGACTACTCATCAGTAATTCGTTTGGTGGTCAACGTTGCTTCATAATTAAAGAGGTTTATGACTTATTTCAAAGTTTTTTGGTATGAAACTGACAAATTAGGCGGTGTGCAATATAATCATTTTGAACTGTCCACTTATACAGCATCGCTCATCAGCCACGTGTGAAGGTCTACTCAAGTCTGCGGATAAACCGAGAACCGATTTAGGCGCAGAACAATCTCGTGGTGATAGCGTCCCGTTCAGTGTGTGTTCCGAATCGCCGGTCGTTGAGTTTCTCCGTCTTGAGCTACGTAACGCGCTTCATCTGATTCACACCGTTCACACTGGCTTAGCAGGTCTGTCACGTGCCTGCCGTGGTATGCAGTTCGTGACCGCGGCTCTACACAGATTAGCTGAGAGCCTGTTGCACGGAGAAACGCCCAGTTGTTGGCTTTCTGAATGGCCGGAGGGACCTGAGGAGCCGATCTCATTCTTACGGGACCTAGTCACAAAGGCAAACGCCGTACAGGTAAATGACTCAGCTCGGTTACTTTTTTCCATCAAACTTGTATGCCACTATCATTCTACTCAGGCTAATAATATCAGAGTCCCGCTTTGATTAAGCTCGTTATAATTCTGTTATCATTAATATTTTTCCAGAATTCTCTCAGAGTTGAATCGTTTTTGGCTTTATAGCATCATCTGTATTCCCCCTAATCTAATGAAGTTACAGATCAGTGCAACCGCCGTTCCTTGCGAGCTTAGTTAAAGAATCGGAGGCTTCGGAAACCTTGCGGATAGTATTGACCCGGCTTAATCTACCATCATATGTGCCATAATCAGGTTCATCGGAATTCTTGGATCGATCGCGCGTGTGACTAGGAATGATAGATTGTAGTAGCAATATATGCGGGAGAGTGACACATACCCATTGTGACTGTCAATATTTGGTGAATTAAACTCGGCTGAAGTTCAGAGGTGAAGGTTGTGCATGAACTGTTCACGCGAGCGCAGACGTACATCACATAAATTCGTAGTGGCTGTCTTTGTTGTCAAGAGCATTCGCATTCCAACCGTTCGAGAATAGGCCTAGCTAGATCGGTGAATAGTGTGGGAATCTTTTCGTTTTATTTGATTGATAATGTCATACAATAGACGGAATATGCGTGAAACCGTTCGGACATTTATAACTCCAGAACAGTTTGTTAGCAGTCAGTAGTTTTGTTCATTGACGACATCTTACTTGTGCACAGGAGCCTTGCCAGATCAGATGAGCCAGTTACAAACTTAAGAACACCTGAAGTGAGTTAGACGTGAGTAATTCAATGCAACTGAAGGTGATAAGTCATGGATCAAGTACATGCACACATGGGGTTAATATTACGTCAGAACTGCTATTTACGGTCGATGGGGGACAGGTGGAACATGGGACAGAAATGAAGTAGATTATTCAAGGAGTTAATCGGTTTTGAGGAAGGTAGTTGAAGGAATCATAATCTAGACGCGGTAAAATGTTGGTACATCCAGCCAACTGTGTAACTCATTTTGATCGATTTAGGGCCCACCGCCGTGTGCCAGAGAAGTCAAGGTTATCAGTTCCAGCTGTGGTGCAATCTGCTGTCGTAATTTCAATGACTTCTTTAACAAAGTTATAAACCGTCGTAAACTTACATCGACATTCTCCAGGTAAACCTCATGATTGATGTTTAACGTGTGCCCAGTGACCGTGGAATCTCTGATCATGTTGCAGTGCTCTGATTAATTTCGGGATGCTTTTCTAGTGTTTTTTCGAAGTATTTACTGTAGTTATTAATTAAATCGTTGGTTAAGCCACAAACGGTTTACAACCAAAGAGCTATCGGTTTAGCCTGGAATTGTCAGTTATTTGGCACTATTTACTGGGTGGACAACAGTGACACCACGTCGGAAAAGGTGTGCGGATCCCTGTCACCCACCCCATCCCAAACAGTCTACACCCATGCAGATTGATCGCATACGGTTGGCGGCATCCGATTCAGATTAGCCTGTCACAGTGACCGAAGTCAAAGGACGCCTGCGCTTAGCCATCACTGCAATTGGCTTGCGCTGCACTAACTGCAGTTCCACCAACACACCACATATCCAGTGTAAACCCGAAGGAATAAGACCGGGAGGTGTGCCAGTGGGGCCTTTGTGTCCAGCCGGCCAATGCTGGTTAGCCACTTGATTGGCTAATAAGGAAAGGAAACTCTTATCTCTCGGAAACTAAACAGAGAGGCTGCAATGACGAGATCTACACTGAGAAGAAAGATTTTTGAAGTGTAATACAAGAAGCGTTGCAGTATAGGGGTGCAGGTTAGTGCATCCCAGAGAAGATAAGGATGAAAAGCAAAGTTCTCATTGGACTATGAAAAGCCAGGCAGACCATTCATCATACATTACATCAACAAAGCCGGAGAAAAGAATGGGTAGAAGACCACAGACACTCAGGTTTCTGAAAAGAAGAGCGGATTAATTGTCAATGACCACGATGTTGGCCGATGCAGTCATTAACAGAAGTAGAATAGGTATACCGATTTGACCTACCTGAGCCTAGCGTACTCGCCGCCTCTTCGCCGACGGGGTACTATGAGTACGTTGGTGACCTACCAGCCCCAAACGGCCAGCGCATTCGCGGCCGCACACATCACAACGCCATATAGTCACGTCACCGCGACCTATGGCACCGATGGTTCCTTTGCGTACCGCACGCATACGCTCGCGTTTAACAGGCTGCAGAACCATCTAAAGGTATTCATTTAGAGCGGTGTGTTGTTGTACGTTTTCTGTGAGAATGACAGAGATATGAGAAATTCTATCAATCTTTGTCATCGATTTTGCGAATACAAGCGTTCGCCTGGAAGTGGCCGCTCAGGAATAGAGTTTGAAACACGACCGGCTGCCGTTGAGTGCGAAAGGTATAGTGTTTGTGAATGTGCACCTGTATCGTAAAAGTTATCATGTTTCGACCATTACCTAAGCGCCTTGACGTCAAGCAGTTCTTACTCCATACAGCGCTGTAAGAACTTATTCCCTTGACTGACCGGATAGTGAAGTCGATTCAGTTTAATCGTTACGTGACTTCGCAACCGATGTTATCCCGTCTTAGTATATGTGAGTGGACAATATGTGTTTACTGACAGGTAGAACCGTGTAGCTCACCCATTACGTTAACTTCATTGCCTGGTGTGAGCCCGCCATCATGGGGCACACGATTAACCTGGACACCTGCCCGAGTCACCTGATTCCATCTGGGGTTACGCAACTGTTCTTCTGTAGCCTCATTCTGTTCGGCAATAGCAAATTTAGTGTTGAGCCAGCGTGCGTCCACACCAGTCAGGCTACGTGAAACAAACTTCGATGCGAACTCCCCCCAATCGTTTGACTATCCTTTCCATATTACGGATTAGATAACTTCCAGAAGACAGTGCATGTAGGTGAGCTTAACTTATGCTACGAACAAACTATGATATTGGATAACTCCATTGTCTCTGCACATGGCACTGGTATAGCTGACATCATCCGGAGGTTGTATAATATGTGAGACGTGTTGGCATACATTAGACAGTGATAGATTAGGAAGGTCTCTTCGATGTGACCGCCTTGAACACTGGAGTATGTTACAGGTAGACCTTGGGCATTTACAAATAATGAAAAAAAATAATTCATGCTAACCCCGTGAAGGAAATGAGGAAGTGATGTTGACTGGCAGTTGGAACTTCAACACATATTGACATAAAATCAGTCAATGAATTGGGTATGAAAAAGAAAACTCATCCACTGTCAGATATCTTAACACGACCAGTGTGTTATGTTGCGTGAGTAGGGAAACTATCTATGGCTGCAACCGATCGTTGTTATGGAAGATGATAGTCATCACACAGTGGGAGCGTTGCAAAACTCTATTATGCATATGACAGTCTTGTTACTTATTCATTGCAATCAACTTGAGTTGATTTTGAACGGGTGGTGGACTCGCATATGAAGTTATTGTTGTAGTCTCCTGGCTATATGATGTGTAGAATCGGCGGATGTTTGTCTTCCAAGGTCCTACCTGTCGTTCTTTCACCTATTAATATTAGTTTGTAAGCAACTGTGACAGATCGGTGCGCGCAATATTATGTGAAAATTGTTACACAAATCTTTATACAATTCCAAATTATATTGCAATCACGAAAAAAATCCATCGTTTTATGCTTACTTGTGCCATCTACCCTATCAAAAAATCATGACTATACACAAGTTTAGCTCTATCGTTTGACACGTATTTCTCTACAATTCTACACTCATATGAAGCAGATGCATCCTGGTTAACTTCTATGAAAAGCAAGCTAAGTTTGAGAACAGTTCCTGAGGGACATTTATCGTAAATATTCTTACCATGAAGAGTGAGCAATGTCTAGTACGATAAGCAGGAGGGCGGAAGTAAACAACCTGTCGATTCTAGAAAGATCGCCATAGTGTTATCCATTCCTCGAACTACAGATATGATTGACCCGAACCCTGCTAGACACAGGTAAGACTGTTTATAGCGTGAAACCTATTAAATTTCGTTGCCATCCAATTTTAAATTGAAAACTCACTGTAGAGATAATGTAGAACGGGAAATCGACTTTCTCTCTGTTAGACATTTGATTAGATGTCTTTCACTAAGAGTCACGATTTGACCGTGTTAAGTGATACATTGGGAGGTATTAAATAGGAAATGTCTCATTAAGTTAATGGGTCATAACTGTGATGTTTATTTATACATTGATAATCACGTCTGTCAAACTCTGCAAGAGTGTAAACGATAGGAAACCTAAACCGTGGAACCATAAACTTAGATCAGACACGAGCGAGGGCTATCGTCAAATCAATATCTTAGTTATAGCTACTGTAGCCAGTTGGAGAGGCATTTAATGTATTGTGTTCTAAAACATCCAGATTTTGTAAAAATAGTTTTTGAATATTTTATCAGCTTATTTATCACACGGTGTTCGTTTTTGTCTTTGAAACCAAAATTGGGGTGTTACAGTTGCTTCTAAGTTTGAGTTTAGAACGAGAGCTGACAGATTCTGGTTATTAAATTAAACATTTCATGTCATCCTTACCAAATTGTTAATAACATGAAAGTACTTTCATGTTCTTGATACTAAATCTGATCCATACGGAGTCGAGTTTAGTTTAGTTTACTCAGAAGCATAAACTTGTATTGAACAGATGAAAGTTGATACCCTTCAGAATGGCAAATACGTGTTTGATAACAGTTTAAGGTAATTGAACTTCTATTGAACAGGCCTTTCGTTATAAGACCCTCTAATGACATGAGCTTTGGAATCAGAAAAATGCTCATGGCAGCAATCGCATCAAGTAACTAATTGAAAACGCCAGGTGGAAGTTGCAATCTTCTGTTTTTCATCGTGCACCGAATTTCAGAATTGGATGACCTTGGCTGAAGCCAATCAGCTAATTCAACCGAACTCCGCTGCACTCGATTTGGCTGACTTGTTTCGTCCGTCCACATTCCTAAATGCGGTTCGACAACAAACTGCTCGTCAGCTGGGCGTCTCGATTGACAGTTTGAAATTGACTAGCTACTGGCCAGATCAGTCCGGCCAAGCCCCGGAGTACGGGAGCCGTTATTTACCCGTACGCATCGCCAAACTGAAGTTGGAAGGCGCCAATTTCGAGTCAGGTCGGCTGGCTCCAAGTCAACTGGACTCACCAAGTCTCACTCATTTGCCAGATGTGACTCTAGTCTGGATTGAACAGGTGAGTGATAAGTTAACCTTTGCTAATATTGTACCCTGCAAATCAGATTTTAAAATCTAAAAAGCTTGTGGTTTTACAGAGCTTCCACTTGGACTAACACTTACTGGAAGCTTGTACAATGTCTTAATGTCACATTGCACACGTTCGCCAGATACACGTAACTACTTTCGACAAAAACAAAAGAAGGATAATTACTCCTCAAGCGCACCTTTTATAGTACGTTAACACGTTCTGTTTTTTAATGTTGACGTTTAACCCCCATTGTGGTGTAACTCAAATATTGCTACACTGACCGATTGCTGACCCACAGAGGCACCATTGGCATAAGACATTAGTACAACTTGGTTAATAGGGCTCAGCTACCTTCTGTTGTGATTATGGAGCACACACTCTATGTTTGTGCTATATTGAGCTGTTCTGCCCTCGTGTATTTAGAGTTCAGTGATTTGGGATCACCATAACTGATCATACGTGGTCGCGTATCTGTTATGATACTTACATGCTTGCAATGACCAGTTGAATTAAAATATGCATTACAAAATGTATTATGAATCTCAGGCATAGAGATTGTATGGATCCGACCGAATTGCTGATCACTGCAACTAGCCAATCTTAAAAACTCTAACCACGGTTTTAGACAAGGCTCTAGACTCAGGGTGTTCTCCACTAAATGGAATGATTCAATCGTTGTTTACAGGGAAATAGGCCAGCAGAAGCTGTTATCATTCTAAATACTTACAGGCTGGTACTACTAAAAGTTTTTCGGAATCTTATTTTGATCTAACGAGATCAATGCCTGAACATTCCAAACCTATTACTGCATAAGGAATACCGAATTTGAGACAGTTATATCTGTTAACTGACACGGGAAGACAACTGGGAAACGAACGCGAATCGAAATTAGTAGTTCGTAATAACTCTTCAATACTAGTTGGTTAACAGCGCAAATTATTTCGTTCGAGCGCCTGTATGCTACGAGGGATCAATTGGCGCAACCCATGTAACATTTACATGAATGGTGACAGCCAAATGCTCAAACTTCTTTGCGTTTGAACACACAAACACGTCAGGATTATAAACAGATAAAATTCCCAAAAAACTCTTGTTGTACTCAATCAAAGTGATTACTATACATGCGATTGGTTTTTATAGAAGTCACAAATTTTGCAGTGGATATGCAAAGTGGTGTGAGGTCTGCTGCCTACGACTGAGCGCAATCAATTATTTGAATTTTTACGTTAATCGTTTTCGCACATTTTTTTGTGGTTTTGGACACAAACTCACTAATGCATGTACGTTTATTTCGGCTATCCATGTGACATGTCAATCAACAATTAGACATCAGTGTTTTGTTATCAACCTGAGAAAATTTTGATGCCACAGGGATACCTATTATCGTGGTGACTGAAAGTTAACGATGCTGATTGCCATTCTCATGGTTGTCGGCTCGAACAGCTAGTAACACGGCCACTCCTGTCTAGGTTTTAACAGTCCCAGAATATTCCGTCCACATATACTTTGGTGAGTGGAACTGTAGCTAATACTCGTTGGAGTCTGGAACACCAAGGTGCCATGTGTGATTAAGTGTAAACCGTTGTGCTTCGTCTGTCACTAGGATAACTCATGGTATACTGGTTCAACCGATTATGCTTCTGGTAATTCATACATAGCTTAATGATTCCCATACGATCACTGGCTATCACTAATTCATCGAGCGTATATATGTTATTGCATATGAGCGTACAATTCTATCGAAATTTTCAAACCCTATCAATTAACAGGGTAAGTCCGAATACTTTTGTCCCGAAGAGTCAATCTGTTTGCCAGTGTATTTGAACAATGCCCGCCAATATTTGGTTAGTCGGCTACACATTCCTTGTCCCGCTGGAACGAAAAACCAATGGATTCAAGCTGGCACCGCACTGCTTCTGACTGCACTTTGAACAGTCGTACTGGCTTGCGATGGAAAAATTCACCCAAACCTTTGTCATGTGGCTAGTTTTTCTGTCAGATGACATTTTGCTACTCTAGTGTCTGCTAACCTGTTCCAATAACGTTAACTGAGACAACTGAACTGTGATGAATTCTACTGATTGTCAGGGTTAGCTGTGTGGACCACAGTGATATCGAATAAATGTTCCTATTTAGCAACTTATTATTCTTAATTCTACTTTCAATGATTCTGTTTTGTTGAAGTTGTATTGCAATGAAACTTGGGATGAATTGTTTGTTTATTTCCAGAATCCTGGGAAATAACAGTCATTTGGAATGTTGTCAGTACGTTGTGTTATCAAGTGTGCGGGAAACAACGCTAAACAAGGAATATTCATGGTTCATCACTCAGTTCAGTATAACCTCACCTTAACAATGTCAGTAAGTATGACAAAAAATGACGTAAGTTCGGACCACTAACAAAGGAGAACTAGTCAGAACGTGTGGGTAGGTGCTCACGTGTACATTGTGGGTGTGTACAAGACACAAAATTTGTCGAGTGTTAATTTGTCGTTAATGGTTTTTAATAATTTTGAGATTAAAATATTGAATACAATTTTAAACTAGACACAGCCCTGTGGACGCACGTTACCTACGTAAAGCCTTTCCAGCAAGCAATTCAACATTATGAATATTCTGTAACTGGGGAGAGCTATCACAAAAGTCGAACCCTAGCATAAATCATGAGGGGATGTTTTGTTCATATGCTCGCAAACTATCAGATACTTCTGTTGTTTCTAAACAGACGGTTTTCGTTACATACCGAAAGCTTTTGCGTGTTGCATGCAGATAATTAATATGATTTACACTGAAATCAACGTTGTATTTAGGTCCTGCAGTAGGCCAACCAAACAGCGAACAGGACGTATGACACGATCTGTTGGTGAGCGTCACTAAATACTGGTTAAAAAAATGCATTGACCAAACCCTCACTTTTGTTTTCATGATTACAAGTGACTTCATGCCTTCATTCTGATGAAATTCCCCATGTTATCTGATTGTGGATATCATGACGATAAACGATTTTAAGGAGGTTGAAACTGTGTCTTCCTTTTAATCATTTCATCAAAGGAAAAACAAGACGTGTTACAATATGTTAACAATTCGTTTATTCTCAATAATGACAAATGTAAAACATACAGGTTATGCGTATTAGACAAATAAATCTGCTATTTTAGAAAAACCCCAATTGCGGCAGACCTGGACTTCCGCTGAACTTGAACCAGCGATGTAAACAGTTTATCCAGACAAAGCAAGTGCTTTACCAGCTGAGCTACGAAGGCACGGTGAGAACTCAAAAACGCCGCACTTGTTCATTCTGTCGTGAACCGAAATATATTTCTTACATTAGCCGTTTACCAGTGAAGTCTTTCCCAGTATCTGATCTCCTGCCGGTAGTTTATCAGAGATACAGAGATGTCTAACTTCATGAAACGGGATTTTTGTTCGATTACGTTCGCGCGTAATTGGGACAGAACTGGAAAACTGAAGATACGGATCAACCCATGCTGCTTTGAACGCTGCAGCGTGCCATCGGCGCACTAAGTAATTACTGCATCCAAAAAAGTTCGTGGTGTATACTGTTAAATTGGCTGAACTACAAACCAAAATGATAATTGTCAATGAAAATCAAAATACAATGAAGTTATCACTCTATAGAGGCCTGCTAATACTAAGCCTTGCAGACTAGCCATAGCAGCGCCGTTAGTCTATCTGTATACAAGCCCTTTACGATCAAAAATAACGTTTTCTGTACACAATAAAATAATTTCTTTAGAGTGTGCAGGTGACACACATGCTACAATTATGACGAGGTAAGATAATAAAATTAATCTGTCTCACGAAGGGCAACATTGGTAAAAAGCGAATCACTATCCGTAGAATGTATTTCTTGTATGCTCGCCGAACAGTGTCCTAAGCTTTCGGATAATTCAAGGGAGTTTTTCAAGCAACATGCGAATAACAATTTGCGAATACGACCGTGAAATATCCTCTTCGCGTGACTTTATTCCCAGTCCGAACTGCGAAAATGTTAATTGGAAAGTCCGCATGAATGTAAAAGACAATCAGTTGTGGGTGATGTTCAGAGAACATCAAACAGAACCCCCTATTACTTACCAGTCAACCAACAGTAGCCAAAACGAATACTTCACCGTTCCAGCGTTCACTGCTCTATGTAATGGTGTCCATTTTCATCCCATTTAACCGCAATATTTGTAGATTAGGAATGAACTAGATACCGCCCATTCCAAGATACAATACTGTCCATTTTTCATGTGCTGGTTAACTATCTACCGGTAACAGAAACAATTTTTGAGATATGTTTACGATAAATTATGAGCTTATAGGTATTTTTGATATGGCATGAGTAGTATTAAGCGTACATCACAGCTTTCACATCCATAAAGGCTTTCCGGCTGGGCCGGTCTAAAAAGAAATATTAGATTCGAGTCTGTTCTTTGTTTGGTGCTCATAAGTTGCACATACTATTGTGCCCACCGGGAAGTGAGTTCCGACCTTTATGCTTATAAAGTGAGCTTGCTGGTTATTGTACTGTCAAAAGTTGGCGCATTACATCCAAACGTCTGGCCAAGGTCGCTTGTAAGCAACGTTCAGTCTGCCTAATCACAAGAGGCAGTTATAATCTCCATGTGTTTTTGTGGTCTGTTCACTTCAGTGTGTACGAGCTAGTAAGAGTAGAGTGTTGAGCTTTTGTTAAATGACTGAGCTCGATCGTTGGAGTCTGCGTACGGTGTTGTAGAACATTTCAGCTTGACACTACGACATTTCAAAGTTATATGTTGATACTGTCGAGTGCATTCCAAACACAACTGGTCATAAAGGAAGAAGTTACAGATTAGTTAGTGAAAATTTTGTTTGGTTCACCTTGATCGCCGCTCATTGTTGATTACAACATAAGTATTCACATGAGATTTTTGGTTGACCCACTTTGTAGTGAACCACTAGATTCGAGTTGCAGTCGCTCGTAAATGTTATTACTAACTGACACCCCATCCCAATCGAGACGGATTGGTCCCGAATGATGTTCACAGGACCGGTTGTCCATTGGCTATTAACGTCGGTTCGCGGGTTAAATGTTGCCAGTTAGAAGCATTTCCTACCTACTTCTTCTGACTGGTTATTTCAGATAAGAATGAAGTCAGTCATAGCAGACAGTTGGTTTAAGGGAGAGAACATCATTAAGTATGTGTCTCTGGTGACATAATCGCAACCACTGATTCCAGTAGAATTCAGCTTTGGAGCAGTGTTTGTAATCGGGATAAAACTCTTTTGGAACGCCATTTGATCTCAAACAAAACGGTTGTATCGTCATGTCTATGACAAATACTACATGAAATTAAGTTTATCATATCGGCGCAAGAGTCCGGGCAAAATTGTGGATCTCAACGACAAGAACTGCAGCGTTGCGTCCAAGATGCTTGAAGTAAACAGAGAAGAGGTGGATACATTCTTCCCGAAGAATTAACTAATGAACACCTGGCCCCGGTAAAGAGATTAAGCTCGGAGCATTGATCGTTGGTTCACTGGGTCACCTATCTCCTTTTTTAACGGCTTATTTGGCCACTCGGCACTGTTATTCAGTTTTCACTTTGTACAGACACACAACGAGTTCATTGAATAATCACTACATTCTGAGTAGTTACTGAAGTTATGGTCCAACTCTGCGGCTTTCGTACCGAGAGTTTAAGCCACTGTTCCCGTAAATGTGTTTACGATCACAACAGTCTTCAGGGAAGTCACCCGAGATGGTTGAAACATTAAGTATTACAACTTGTTCGTTACGTTGTGTTCTTCTCTCATACATTTGTGGAAAACACGATAACTACGACGTCCAAACTATTTGACTTCATTCACACTAGATTTAATGTGGATATCTTGCAACTAATGCTCATAGGTTGACATGTTCATCGAACCCATACAGAGATGATGTTATTCGGATTTTAGCAAAACAATAAATAACTAAATTAATCCACTTAGCATTCACTCTAGATTGTCCGAGGTGATGTCCATCGGCAGTGTCACAATTTAATGAACCACGAAATCAGTGACACTACGGACAATAACCATGCAGTCACCGTGTTTGTGCATTGCCTTTTAAAGTTTTCAAGCTACAAAAGGAGTGTAAAAACAAAACCGTGTCTAATGCAAGTGTCTTATAATTGAATTCAAATCGAATCGGTATTAGGCATGAAACAGAAATGCCGGTACGGTGCGCTACGAGTGTTATCATATTTTTTATCTTGTCTTGTCTGGTTATGGGGATGATTTTTCTGATGTAGTCGATGCCGAACGTACGTTTTAACTGAGTTGAAGAAATTACGCTCACTAATCGATTCAAACCCAAACTGACCGGCAGTGCATTCAAAATGTAGCCGTTAAAGCAAGGGACGCGAGATATTGACGTTTGCTTACATAAAAGTGAGTGTGTATGAGGGAGTCTTGAGCATGTGAACATATCTAAACCGATTATCAACACGTTCGTGATGGCTCTCATCTCATACGATGCAGCCAGCTGAGGAGGAGGCCATGAACTTAACAAAATAGAATAAAAGAAGGGTTGTTCACTCTGTTTCGGATACGCTACCGAGTGTTTCTGAACAATAATGGACACTGAAAGCGGAATTATGTGTATGACGTGTGCAGCATCTATTCAGTAATATACCGCACTCAGATTATCGGAGGTCTGTTTCTACACCCTTATCCACTAAGGGTACATTTGCATCATCAACCGAAGTGGACACAATACAGTTTTGCTTGAAGTGGTAACAAAATGTTCATTTCGGAGTGCCTCGATGAGTAGCAACTTTGCTGGTATGATCATCCAAAGAAACGTGTGTTCCACCTACAAATAATGTGGTGATGGCTTGTTGGTGATAATAATTCACAAATCACTGACTTCGTTTTTTTTTACGTCGGCATAGTCGAAGCACAGTTTCGACCTTTCACCGTTCGCATTCGTGATGATAATGTTAATTCCCAATAAGATAATGACTCGATACGGGTACACCATTTCACTCGATCGTGATTTTCACAGGGTACTTGCACATATTCATATGTGTGGAGACGAAGGCATGTCTAGAAATGTAGCTAGAATCTGTGGGACATCACCACTGTAAAATTGTACAAAACCAAGTAGGGTCAGTATAATGAGGAAAATCCAAAAGATATTCTGTTAAAAATTCGGAGGGGTATTGACAACAGATAGCTAAAATCTATTGGGAACAGCTTGTAAGGAACATCTATTCCACGGTTTGAAAGAAACGGGAAACAAATTTCTCAGCCTGCGTGAATTTGGACTCAGTATGCTGTTTCCCAACTGACCTTATACCACACCCATTTCGCAGTTCACGCTTATGGTTGGTTACATTTTGCCTGAATTTTTAGAACAGGTGTATCCGTCATTGCGATTCCTTTGTATTCCCTAAAAGAATAAATTTAATGGAGTGAAAATTGTCACACTGATTGCGAAAAACTGATGATGTTACCATCACTTCGCATACCGTAACAGGCTATTGCTAAATCATTCTTCCGTCCAATCGAAACGGTGTTCTTACCTATTGGACTCTCAAACTCGATGGTAGCTTGAACAGATCAGTTCGTCGGATATCAGGCTGCCGATTGGAGTATGCAAACTGTACTGCCCAACCGTTGATAAGGCATACGATGTTTTCCGAACACAATTCAACTGTATGACATAACTATTGAACGGGGTAATTACACACATATTATTATCTCTGTTGTTCGAGGATGTTTTTTGTACACACGTAATTTTTGACTGGAAGCTTGGAAAATCTTTAACTCTTGAGGGTATTGAGAATCTGACTGATTATTTCTTCTTTCCACCCTTGGCACTTTTCTTTCCTCCGGAAGGATTAGCTGCGGCCTCAGCCTCCAGTTCCATTGCGAGAACTTTTTGTTTACCAAGCGGTGTCTTCCGGTACCATGTCTAAACAGAAAACACATGTGAAGTGTGTAACTGAGCAGATTCACTTACTCACATATAACGAATAGGCTAGTGTTAAAAGTGGATTTGCAAAGCTACTGTTTCTGCGAAATTCTCAGTGGATGAAAGTCTGCGATAGGCTGCAGTCATTAGACAGATTTACATCGGAAAATGTTTTTGGCCAAGTCAACTCGTAATGTTACCCCTATTAATAAGATGATAACAGTCGTCAGTCTCAATATACGAACACGCTTCCAGAAAGCTATTGGTTGAACTTCTTTCGAATGGCCCTTATAGAAATAAGTTATTTACACAAGGTTAAGAAATATCTGTCCTAGTTTTGTCTGGTGCCCTCAGAATGGTACGTTGATACAACAGTAAGCAGTCAGTAGACACCAGATGCTTTGATAACTGGAAACGAGCCACCGCCTAATCCATCCTGAGGTTCTGAGACCCTAGTGACAGTGGTTTGGGTGTGGTTTGATTGGGATGTGAATCAGCGGCATGTAACTAGCTCCTAGTTTTGCGTTTGCTTTGCTTACAAGGAACATGAAAAGCTTACATATCGAAGAGAGGTGAAAATTAATTGTCAGCCCGCACGCGTGTCCAGGCGTATATCATATGCGAAAGATTTTTCGACGAAGCTCACAACAACATACGTGGGAGCCAAATTATAGTCATTGTAATCTGGAAGGCAAACTATGGGCACTCTGTAGGCATGTTTATCTGTGTTCTGTTGGTTTCGTCACTTGCCGAATAAATGGGTTAGCTGTTAATCAAACAAAACATCAGTCAGTAGCCGTCAATTTGATCAGTCATATCGTTTAGATGTGTAAAAGAGCCGCCACAATAAACGTGCGCTTTCAAGTCTCTATGCATTCGGAGACCTCGCACCGTAGAGTATGATGGGCAAACTGCAGACCACGTAAAGTGTTGCATGAAGCAAAGTTAATACTTACCTTGTAGGCTTCTTCCTCCTCTGCATACACAGGATCCAACGAAGCTAAAGGACCCACAAATTCAGAGGCCACCAGTCGCTTCCGACTTAATTGGGCTATTCGACGATCACTGAGCACTTGTTTACATGCAGTGGCTATATGACCAGCCGTATATCCATCGGAGATTTTACTCAGAGACGTGATGTCCAAGGCTTGAGTCAGCTGACCACCGAAACGAACAATCAGTACTCGCCAAAGTACTGCAACATTATAGGATAAAGTAAAAATATATTCATCCTGAAATTGGTCTTTATCGGTGAGATCACAATTGTTTCCTAATCACAAAGATACTATATACTGAAAAATACACTGTTGCTAACGAATTCGTCGTCACCAGCAGAGTTTCAGAGAAATGATCTCACAGGTTGCGTATTTTATTTGAAGGCTGTGGTCATCCGTTTGGCGAATTACTCATTCTGAAGGTAGCTCATACAATTGGCACATAACCAATTAATGATCCTGTAAAGCTTTGCAGTTTGTGACTCTGCGCTGGGTCAGACACCAAATTAGGTAACCGATCCACGAAATCACGATTACTACTGTCTGAAGTCGGATAATTCATAAGATTGAAGATGGTCGATTTTTTTACCTCCTAGAACACAGTTGCAGCCTGTTGTGCTACCGTTCTTTGCGTTGAAATATTGTACTGCAGTTTCACCGTATAGCCGTTTCTTGTTTAGTTATTAGGAAAGTTTTGTGGTGACATCTTCACTTTTGATTTACAGCAGCAGTTACCCAAACGATTTTTTTCAGACTGGATTCAACTGGATTTCGAGGCATTAACCAGTACACTGTATGTTCATCATATAAAACGGTACTGGTTAGAAGAGCGCAGGTTGATAAACATTAGGAGCGACGTAACTTAGGTAGTAAGATAAGTTAGTGTTAGTCTTGCCGAGGTCATCTAACGCTTGTTGAGTAATCCCAAGGTTGAGAACCAGATTAATTTTTCGATATCCTCGACCGTAAAGATTTATGCATCTTATTGATATGATAGTTCTCTTGCAACTCATCTCGGATAGCTTCATTCCGTTCACTTTATCAGGAAGATGCCCATGACTGAGAAAAATCATGAAACTTGGTAGAATTTCAGCAAACCACATATGCAAACAAAGACCATTCTCCTAAAGGGAGACGACGTGCAGCCAAAACTAGTAGTTTTACACCCGAGTTCTGCTCATATAACTGCTTTCAGCGTTCACAAGGACGTTGGATGATTGCGCCTACACCATCTACATCTAAGGATATATTGCGACAACATGTTTTCCGTTCGTTTACAAGATGAATATAAACGGTGGTTCATCTCTTACCTGAAATTCTGCAAAAATGCTATGCGTTGCACTGGTTGCAGCTCCAGCCAATGATATGTGTGGATTTCGTAACTACACTGAGACACAATTATAGTCTTTAAACTTATAGAAATTATCGACCTCATGTTGGGGTTGAATTATCTTAAACTGTTTTAGGTCGAAATAAATTGCCTACCGATGAAATCATTCAGAATGAATACATCCTACGAAGAATTGAACAGCCCTCGAAATGAACAAATTTTGAAACCGCATTTCGTGGAAACAACACTAGAGAGTATTACTCACAGTTTCTCGAAGAGTAGTCCGGTCGAGGAATCAGAATAATTTTTTGGTAAAGACTGCACAATGGTTTCACCTCTGCTTCGAATGGAGCAGAAGAGCAACCAATTAACAGAACACGGTCTTCTGGTTTGAGCAACTTCATTGCCTTCGGCAATTCCTTCTTTAAGCGCTTCGGATCCGTCTACGAAAAGAAATACAGGCGTGGCAGCGATTTATAATAAGGCTGTCCTGAAGATATCTCTAAGCCAGCGATTTAGAAAGTTTACTGACGATTGGTCAGAGACTTGGTAGATTTCAGTTTGAACACCATTCACAACTGATCTCAGCCTCCGCATTCGGATAGATTTTCCAGCCAGCTTCTTTCGAATAAAAGCACTAGACTCAGGTTTCACTTTAACCAGAGCTCGTCAGTATTGCCTACCTCTGCCACGGTTGAAACTAGGGCTTCGGCCACGTTTTCCTGAGATAACCTTTTTGACCACTGCGCAAATGACCTCACATTAGACACGACCGAATCATCTTGTGTGAACGTTCAGCCACATTTCTTTTTGAGTAGTGCTGTGATTGCGCAATCGCCTCAAAAAGAGACACAGTAACTCTTCCGTTAACTTCAACCGATAACCCCATGTTTAGAATCCCTTGGAGTGTAAAACTCATGGGCGATATTTTAGATTACTGATGGGCTGACCACATTACCGAGGCGCTTGGATGGTATAAAGTCGGTCTGTTTATCGGAAATCTATATGGGGCATGCGGAAATTACAGCTTTACTTATCCTCTCTCATAGTGTGCAAGCACGGCCTAGTATTGACGCTTTCTCATCGTGCAAAGAAATTATGCACGACAGAGCGCCAAAGGTTTGAACAGGAGCTCCTGAAGAATGTTCTATATGCAGACGGGTATCTAACCAAATTTGTTGGAGTTTTTCGTAAGTAACGAATGACCAACGCCGAAGCAGATTTCCATCAACCTTACTTGGACGGGGAACCACAATATCAACGACGTAAGACTAAAAGCGAAACCTGTTACTGAATACATTTATCCGGCGGCAGAATTGTGGTTGTTATTCTCCATCCATAGTACCACTCTCCAGCGCTCTGATCGTTTCCCAAAAACATCCTGTTATCTACCGGTTCATCTACATTGGCAGCGATGCATATGTTGGCAAAACGGACGGGAACTTGTGACAGAGGAAGGCGGAGCACATATCCAAGTGAGTGGTATGGAAAATGATTTGACACGAGTCAAAAGGCCAACACCGGGATGGAAATTCCGCATCTCAGATCGCTAAGAACCTAATCGCAACAGATGATGTGATTAACCACTCCACTTCATTTGTGGTCTCATTACGCAATCGCAACCTCAAGATGTCGACTTTTTCAGAAGTGTTGATTAAGGTTTACATTTGGGTCCTCTGTTGGCAGGAGATGTCAGCGCGATCATTCTCTTTGCCTTGCAGTGAAACCACTAACCTCACCCTGAATGCACCCACTTGACATGTTTCACTGTTTTATCAACATACCCTCGAACTATATAGCTATGTTACCTAATCGACTCTCAATGTATGCCTTTTACCGTCTTGATGAACTGGCTGAAGGGAACCCATCGTTTCAACCTTCACAATAATCATATTTTATCAAGGAACAAAGTCAGCCCAAAGTGATTTTGAGGATGACAACTGTTTACCGTTTGTTTACCGTTTGTCGCCCGGAAGACGGCTGTATTACAAGATCCGTCTATGGGACAATCATGTGATCTACTCAGTACCTAAACTTCAGTAGTTTCACACCTGTCTGTCATAAATGCGTACTAGTGAATACGCTATTCACACTAGCAAAGCGAATCTGTACAAAGGATAACCTTACAGAAGACGGACGGGTGGCCATCATGAGAAAAATGAAGGTTTACACAGAAGTGTCTTTTAAAGTTGATTACAGCATGCACCATACAAGGTAAAGACTGCTGAATTCAATCAACGCAGCCGAACTCCGCGTGTTAGCTCAGGCTCAGAGGCTACCTGTGTCTTCGATTAGAGGGAGGTCAACCTGTCAGTGCCACAGCACAGTGTCTGACAATTTATGGTAACTGCAAAGAAAGTTACATAGACGGAACCGAGGAGTGTTTGATCGCCAGAGTGAAGGAACATTTGTCTAAACTGATGCAGAACTTATTATCGAAAAACGGCAATTTTGTTGAAACACACGAGAAACCAGTATGTAGTCGCAAGGCACGTCGCATTATTGACCGGGTTTGCGTACGTAGACTCTTATGTCGTAATTCAGGTCTGAGATGTTTGCAGTTTGCTGAGGCGTTTGCAATCAATCGACTAAAGCCGGCCTTATATGTTCAGAGACAACCGTTCGTGAATTTGACCCTCCGGTAAACTTTACGGCCTTTCCTAATCCACCGGTTGATTATCCATCCCAACCCTTACCTGTTCGATATAAAAAGCCGTGCCACGTTGTAAATTTGGTACTGATGATTCGATACGAAGTGGTTGCATCTAACAATTTCCGCGTTCTAACTATTTCGTTCAAACTTCTGATGGGACCGAACTGTTCTGAATTTTGGTGATCGTTCATAACAGTATCAATCTCGTGGTTAAAACCAGTCCCATTAGTATTGTACAATGATACACAGAATAATGACTTAACCGGTAGACTATCAATGAAAGTATGCAAGAAAGCCACACCTATTTTCACTAGACGTCCGGGCAAACTGATACTGTCGGCATACAGACTTGTATAACTTCGAAGCCGAATGTAAAAATACTTACTTATATTACCTCTTCACTGGTAGAAGACGACATTAACCCTACTACTGTGTCGATAAGCAGTATATTTCTACTGTGTATTGGGTTGCACCTTGGCACTCACAGAAATGCTTTCAACGACATCAGTGACTCGATAGATAGGTTACCTGGAACCATCATAATGGATTTGGATGGTAAAATTTTTCTCAATCGGTATAGGTCGGTAGGACCATATATTACAAACTGCTTGTAGATGTGCAAGTGGAGACCACGTTCCTGAACTGTCTTCACCGAAGGTGGGGCTACTAGAGGCTAAAAAACCTAAATTTCCTTGTTAACGGGCTGACAGTATACGAGCTGCGGTAATCTACGGCCAGTTTTCTTGTCAGTGTTCTGCATGACGGCACATCGATGCCAACGGCTTGTGTTTGCCTGGTCAGTTCCAATACTTCAGAATTCTCTGACTCCAACAATTGCGTAAGTCGCCCACAACTTCCGTATAAGACATCCGACTTTCTTATCAATCTTCCTGAAGTTTCGTATACGTTTGTTCACTGTAGAAAGCGCCGAAAATCTATACCATCAGTGTGTGGATTTCCTCTTCGTAAGCTGTGGTGCAAAGTTACGGATCTACGTCTTACGATTTCTAAGTCGATTGTGGTGCTTCACAATTTCTCTATTCTTCTGTTCCAAGGGAGGCCACTACACGACAAGTGGGTTCAGATAGCTTCCCGTAATGGTTTCACCAGTCGCTGCAACAAGTCGTAAAATCCAGGTCGCCCAACACTGGGCGAATGCTGTGAACTGCCTCATCCAACTGGTGTAACCTTTAGTTATCAAATTTCCAGACGTGATTTGTGGTCAGTCTGCACCTGTCCAAATGTTAAGCCTACACGGCGGATTAAACCCCATATGCAGTGGGACAAGCACAGTCAGGCTGCCGAACCACGATCCAACGCAGTTCACGCGCACACCCAAGAACAACACTGGACCTGAGCGAGTTTATTGCAAATAAGTTACTTGAAAGGAAGGCGAATGGCTCTGATTACCTGCTTTCGCAGTGGAGCAGCCAAAATGAAAGAACGAGGTCTTAGTCCGCGAATGTTGACGAGGACACACGTTTGTAGTTGGAACGTCTGAGCTAGCACCCGGAAATCGAAAGTGACGATCATCAACATTACGGTTAAATATTTCTATCAGACTGCCATTTGTGTATGTGCACCCGTTCGTATACTTTGCCAGAAAACCTCTCATCAGACAGGACGGATTAGTAATATAAAAGAAACTGCATTACTTCCGACAGCAGCGAGTTCAGTAAGCTTCAGGGTGGGCAGGGTAAAACGCATCTGATCAGAAAATCAGCGGGATGCTTTCTCTGTCATTCGAAGGAATGTGGGAGAAGAAAATTAACAACTTTTGAAAATTTACCTTGTTGGTTAACATTTTTTTCAGCAACCGTTGTCTGTTTAAGCGCCTTAGAAGCTAACCAGGGGGAACAGCAGCAAACAGTGCAAAAAGTCGTTAACCGCGCCGGCATATGCCCCATGGCTCTGACTGTGCTCATTCTTCAGAAAATGTAAGTTGTAAACACCGTGGAACTGTACGTTTAAATACCAAAAAATTCTTGAATTTTTTGTCCCTTCTGTTTTTGCAACTCCTGAGAAGGACTGGTGAAAACGAAACAAATCCTCAGAGTGACTCTCCAATTAGTGTCTCTTGCATTTGTGCTCCGTCAAGGATGCTTGTCAGTGGAATTGTTGAATTTACCTGGTCCTTATCCTCACCTTCCCGGTAATTTTCCGTCACTCGAAGTTTCTTGATGCGGTCAGTGATGTGATAGTCCAAGAACTATAGAATTTTGCAACTAACCCCACACACCTTGAACTCATCTAATCGGTACTCTTAACAGTTCGGTCAATGTCGTCCTGACAGGAACAGTCGACTGCAGATACATACTACAGAAAATCCACGCTTGATTCGCTGTCTCGTTTGCCCAGCATCACTGAATTCGGTTAGGATCAATCGGTCGACGCCTAGAACCCTTAAATTTGTGGCAAACAGGCAAAGTGTATCATACTGTGACTTGCAATTTCCTCTACAGTAAGGAATTCACCACGTGTTTCAAGCATACGTGTGAACCACTGAAACGTGGTGCCTCTGATTTCACTTAACTTTCAGGCCATCCCGAGCAGTCATGTGTTCGATAATATTTTATTATCCCATCCTGGTTAATTATTTCTTCATCCGCAGATTCCATCTAGACGATTTTGAGGGAACGTCAAGCAATCCAGTCATACAGTTCTTCTTAGCCTACACCACAGGAAGTCTCCTAAGCACGCTCGTTGTGTCACCGATTGTCAGGTTGGAGATGTTTTTACACTGCCACGAAGCTTGAATTTATGGCTCATCTACTGAACATGGGCGCAAGCCTACCTAATGCACTGTATATCAAGTAAACGGCCAATTATCGTGCTCACAGCAATGTTGATATAAAACGATGTGATTGAATTTTGGAGACCCAATGTTACTTGTCATAATGCCTGTTTCATATTGACTTTCTCAAATGAGAAAGTGGGAGCATACGACAATATACGATTTTTTTAAGCTACCATGCGGGACGTGGCTGAATGTGTGGATTGGGATCAATGCCAGTAAAACATGTGAACATTCTGAAAGATGCAACGTTTGATGGTGCACTATTTAAAGAGGGTAAGTGCGGAGTAACAAGCTTGGATCAAACTGTCTTAGCGATAAAAATGCCACACGGCAAGCGTCTTGCGGTTAATCATTTGTGGTTCCACTACATACCAATTGAAAACCCGAAGTACTAAGAGAAATGCGCATGAGCGGTGCGTCTGGCTAACGCTGGTTAGTCAATTGGTAGGCTGATCTGAAACTGGAACCTTCACGATCCACAAACATTAGATAAAAAGAATCTCAAAGACAAGCAGTCGTTGAGAGTATGAGTCAAGAGACATTTTAATAACGGAGTACTGTATACGGGATAGTGAGGAAAAATGCGAATATATGTTTTGATTATAATGCCAGAACAAAACCTACAGCCTGAAATACAGTAAGCCAACTTGATACCCTTCTGTGAATAGAGAGCAGGTGGTTTACCGTGCAGCCGGTAGTCGTTGGTTAATACGAATTAATGACGCATGATGACCGAAACGTCCTGATCCCGATAAAGCGATCAAAATTACGGAGTAGAAACGAAACAGATGTACGTATAATGTCGTCAGATGCTTGCACCATTTCCATCTGTGGTAACCTAAGCATTTGACAGTTAATATATGGGTCTGAAATCACAGGAGGAAAGTACGTGTAACCTCGGTGGGACCACTTCTAACCCCGTGACGTACTTTTCAGCACCCATAGAATGAATAAGCCTCGCAATGATTGAAACGAATTCGACAACTGATCGGTTCATGAATGATTAAAGAAATGAATGAATCTTGCACACTGTTAAACATTACCAAATCTGTTTTGGGAATCTTCTTTTTCATCATTTTCTCACAATCGTTCACCACGATAACTGACGGTTGAAGCAGACGAGCCACTTTGAACACCATGTGGATCAACATTTTCAACCCATCCTTTCCTGGGTACTTTCCCACTAAATTTTCCGCGGACAAGTCAAACAAATTCGCCCCACTCTCGGTGCAAATAATCTGAACAAGCATTCTCTTTCCTACGCCTTGCGGACCAGCAAGCAGTAGGGATTTTACATAGGGGGCTCTTTCATGCACAACTTGCGAACCTAACAAGAATAACGTGAGAGTAGAAAAAAACACAAATTTTGTTTACTTATGCAATAATGGTCGAATACGTTGGTTACTGTGAACTAGGTCTCCTGATAATAACTTTCGTATTTCGATTAACTTAAGCGATAGGCCACTGCGAAGGCAGTCATTGGACGTGATTTTCATTCATCTACTGATACTAACCTAACTTTCTTTGCATCGTGAAGTTGCGCAGTAAATGTGATAGGAACCACTGTGTTGGTTTAACTAAATAATGCTAACTACCAATATTGGTTTTAAAATAATATTATCAAAAATTTGTTTAACATTCCCAAATATTTATCTGGATCACCACATACGACAGATATGCTACTTCTTGGAGTCATCGGTTGCAAGCCTGGCAACTGAGATGTAGTTAATTCGGTCGAAAATACCCATTAAAGTCATGAGAATGACAGAGTAGCGAACAAGACTTGTTTTCCGTGTTTGATCATCAGGATAATTACAACACAATAAATATGAAAACAGTGACTAATGTGAGTCAGATAAACGGTCAATATAGGTTAAGGACGACATGTTTGTTATCAGTTACGTGATCACTGTTCC
>QNGE01000294.1:27711-125167 GCA_008508345.1 Paragonimus westermani | reverse complement strand
AGGTTGCAAACGTTTCATCACCAAGCGAGGTGACATCATCAGTGCGTGAGTGTTTCGGCGTATAATTTTGAATGTGGCGTTTGGTGAAGTTGAATCGATGCCTGCTCTTATACAGCAGAGTGGGTTGACCTGCTGGTCTGAATTCTGGTTGGTCGCTTTTTGTTGTGTTTGGCCTGACCCCGTCTCCCGTTTTGTCTGGCTATCTCCCAAGCCTGTGGATGATTGGGCGGTGGTCTGTAGTTGATACTTGGCGGGAGTATGTTTTGACGCAGGCATTCGTGCAAGAAGAATAGCTGTTCACGTGTGAAAGCCCCTCTGCATGCAAAGGTCTCCCAGCAACGAACTGTTTATAGCGCTGTGCGCCCATGTAGGTTTCTGATGGTTGGGAATAGTGGTGGTGTTGTTTGTAGCTCGGGTTGATGGTTTTGGTATTGATATGTTCGCCGAGCTTGGCATTTAGGTTGCAAACCATGGAAGTTTGTCTTTGAGTTGTGACATGATAATGGGTGTTGAACGCTCTGCGCTCAGAAGAAGTTCGTGCGGACGCTTAACCTCCCCTGGCCCACAATCAATCAAGCCCATGATTTGGAACAGTGATCACATAACTGATAACAAACATGTCGTCCTTAACCTATATTGACCGTTTATCTGACTCACATTAGTCACTGTTTTCATATTTATTGTGTTGTAATTATCCTGATGATCAAACACGGAAAACAAGTCTTGTTCGCTACTCTGTCGTTCTCATGTAGTTAATTAACGGCTGAGTTGCACCGTCAGTATGTTAATGTGCGGTTGGGTTTACTTTAAGGTCAATTTAATAATGAAACTTAAGTCAGATGATTTCCCTCGTAATTGACTATTACATGATAGCACATGCGAGAAAAATCCACAAAGGTTTGAATCGAACTGTTTACCCAGAAGAATAAAGACATCAAGAATGAAGGTTAACCAATGAAACTTAAGTTTACTGATGTATTTCAGGATTAACCAGCAATTGTTTGTCGGAAAGCAAGCGTAATGAGCAAACAGGATAAGCACAACAAAATCATCAAAACTACCGATCAGTGTGTCGTATTTTCTAGTGATTAACACTGAACCATGTACATTAATAATCTTATCAGTGTTAAAGAGTGTTTGGTGAAGTGTTCAAACCGAGTAATGTGACATCTAGTCAGCTTTGTCTGATAGATACTTATCGTTTACGTTTATTTTATCGCAGCAATTGATCATTTCGTAGGTCTTGACTAGAGCGACCGTTTCAGCATTGACGGTTTTACGTCAACACATAGTACCCGAGTAGAAACACTGCTACCTTTGAGTCAGTTATTGATTCGATGATCAACATGCAGTTTTGATTGATGTCAAGCATAAGTAGAAACCAAAGACAATCAATGAAAAGTTGAAAATGACGACACATTTGGGTGGTCAGTATAACCCTGACCTTCGGATTATTTTATTCGGTTTCTATGTGTATTTGTTGGTCAGCGAATTGAGAAAATTCGGTCCCGCCATTTGCATTCACTATTTTTCTCACCAACCTAACATTTATCCTCTATACCCTACCCACTTCGTTTTTGTTTTGCGTCTTTGGACCGATTAGCCATTAGTGACGGGACTATTCGAGTGGCGGCTCACCTTTAACCACGTCGGTTCTGTTCGGAACTTACGGATTTTGTTGAATGAGGCTATCTTAGTAAGCGATTGGGATCCAACTATTATAATTAATCACGTAAACATTTGGGTTCAATCTTATTTTAAGCTTGTGGTTTGATGCATCAGGAGTTTGAAATCTCATGGAACTGTAAAATAGTACACAATATAAAACTGGGCATCTGGGTACCACACTCAACTTTGACAGAAAAGCTAAAAGAATTGAACGGATAAGTTTACCTAGCGGAAGAATGGCATATTCAGCAACTAGACGACGCACATCACTAAGAGATGGTTGCGGTTCAATGTTCGCCTGTCGAAGAGTGGTTCCCAGAAACGAATATTCTCCGTAATATTCACTGAGTTGTATTTTTTCGCATTTTTTCACTATTCCAGCTAGAACCAATTCTTCATACAGTGAAATGAGGGTCCTGAAATAATACACACGACGATGTTTTTAGTTAAAGCAATCACGGTAATTTTCTTGGATAAACCAAAAACTGCTAGTAGGTCAAATAACCAGTGCAGGTAGGTTGTCGAGGTTAAATCAGATACACCCTGAACCGGGTATAGTTCAGTAATACACCAAAAAGGTTTGATGGGATTTGCTGTATGGCGATCCTGGTTCATAGATTTTCCCATTATAACTGGTTACACTTTTGCAGAAGCCAATCCGAAAACCAGCGCACGTCAGAGCCGAGAGCCCATGAGGACCAAATACTCTATCGCTGGGCAACACTGAATACGGGTGAAAATATTTTTTAGGTGGAATCACGCTATTTTAAACACGAGTTAACGCGGACGCAGAAGACAGAAACAGGAGGCTGGTTGGACTACGATACACTGATAGTGAAAAGTACCTTCAGTACTATTGTTCCTGTATTATTACGCGAAGAAGATTTTTTGATCAGAAAAATCGCAGGTGCTGCTTTGCGTTGTAGCTAAGTTTGTTTTTCTATTAACTACAAGATTGTTATTGATACTTTGATAAGAATTTATTCATACTCACTCAACAGTAAGCTAGTAATCTATTAGTGAAAACACTGACAAGACAGGCATGCCCAGTAGGACATCAAATGATACAGTTAATTAGGAGGACGAAAATTTAAGATGTAGTGAACAGTATCTTCACATCAGGCACGACCGAATTATCATGTCCAACCCTTTAGCCATATTTGCTTGTAACTATTTATAAAAATCCACACTATTATTATCTCTAGTGACGTAAACGACGGCAACAATTGACAGAAGAAAGAGCAATACAACCAGAGAACTGAAGAGTCAGGACGGATAAGACTTAGTTCCAGAAAACTGTTCAGATGGAATCAACCATCAAGCGTTACGGTAGTTACAGACTTACGGACCACCATAGGTGAAATTGAGAGCACGATGGCGAGAGCCCTGCCAGAAGGCTCAAACCAACGAACTTCCACACCGGGCCCAGCGACTCTATCACCCGGCTACCTATCCAAGAATGCTGGCCAGAACAATGTCAATTTCAGCTCCTCCCATACCCATGCCCCATTGGTCAAACTCTCGTACTGTAAGTCATTTTTATATATCCCCATGTGTTGATTACATTGAACATCTCACATTGTTACACGCAACATACACTGGAATGGCACTACAAACCCTCGCTTGAACTCTTTCCTTTTTGTTTATATTGTACCAGTTCATTGGATTGCCCACGCCGCCGTATTGTTGACAGGTACCTGCTGACGGTTAAATCCTGTGCTCAGAGTTCAGTCATTTGTAGGCTGTATAATTTGCTAACCATTACTCATTTATGTGCAGAGCCGATTTCATCCGAGCAAATTTTCATTATTCTGTCTTGTTTTACCTCAAACCAAGAGGTTTGTAGCTGCCATGATAGACTGCGTATAGCCGTGAATCCTGACAATTTCGACGACCATCAAACCGTTATCATCCTTTAACTGAAAACAAAGCGGCGCCAGGAAAACAGCATATGCGCCAGTTTAGTAAGCGACTACACTGATTCCGGGTAAATGAAGAAAACTCGATTGCTAAATTGTTCCGTGCGATTTCGGTAAAACATCGAAGGGTACATCCAAGTTTACTTGCAAGAATGCAAATCAAGTTTAACAGGTTTATCGGGCTAATTGCATTCAAACGTCGTTACTTTGCGTGTTGACTAGATAATATAGTATCACACCTTTTGTGACATTGAAAATCGTAATTGACGTCCGTTTCGGTCATAGATTTTAGTGAACCGTTTTTAAAACCTATTGCTTTAATCTCGTTGTGACCTCGCTGAAGTTACTTAATACCGAACAGTCTTGTTTGTATTGAATTTTGAGCTCTTATCCCAATGATTGTAAGGCGGCAGTGCTGACCACTTTGCCAATGATCCTAAATGTACAACACCACTGTAAAAAATCATAGTATGCCAACTTAAATCATTTGATCGATCTAGAACATATGGTTTCAAACTTGGTGCTGTCAAAACGGCTCTGTTTGGGTACCCCACAAAATAAGACTGACCTGTTTGGTGTTAGATCTTTTTCCTTTCTTCCCCGTTTTCCTTTCTTCCCTTTCTTCCCCTTTTTGCCTTTCTTTTTGGCCACACGTTTAACTTTTTCTTTGTCAATAGCAATCTTTAGATTGCGTAACTCTTGTCTCAACAGTTCGTCCACCTGGAATTTCGGAGTGGAAAATGATGGAAGAGAAAACGTTGAGCACAATAAGTAAAATGGATATATTGCTGGTGGGTTTGCTCTAGTGTAAACTATAAACACAAAATCGCGCTCCGTCATTTACCCACTTTCAATTTAACAGTACTGTCTAGCAGTGAACTGACATTATGCTACAGCTAACAGGGTACTTGCTGCACTTCCAAACGTTGAATCCGTGCTAATAGAAGCTAGGATTTTTCACAATGAGGGTTTCTTATATCTGCCAATTTCCAAAGCTACACATTAATAGTATAATTCCAATACACAACAACGGCGTTAGTGTATTACAGCGGGAACTACTTGGCAAATTCATTTGTAGCCGATAATCACTTGAATTGATCAAAGGATTCTGTGTAATGCAACAAGGTGGGTAGACTATTGAGTCCAAACGGAGAAGTTCCGACCTATTAGCTTTTCTACATAATTACCTGTTAGAATACTTTCCTCGCAAGGACATGTTGTTTCCATCTGTGGTTCGAGCCCCATCATAACCAAGTCTGCCCAGCTCAATCTCTCTCTTTATACATATGCATATGTACATATACGACAATACCTTTTGTGTTGTCCTCGCTATGTGAGCGTTTCGCGGTCCACTACAAGACACTGCAGATTTCGCAGACTGGTTGCAATTTATTTCGAAGTTTGCGAAGCCCGACCGTTTCGTTTCAGACAGAGGAAAGTGACAGAATAATCGTTTGCTGGCTAAATAGTAGGTGACGTCCGATTCCGACAATGCCGCTCGTCCATTCAGAACATCCACATTCCATGATTTGACGGCGGTAGTAGCAACGCATTATAACAGTGTTCGGTGAGTGACTTGAACCGTTACTATGGGAAAAGAAATTGAAATTCCAAGTTCAGATAATACCCAACTGTGAAATGTGAGGGCTTCGGTTGGATTCGAACCAGCGACAGACACAGTATACCTCAACGCGCCGAACACTCTACCAGCTGGGCTACGAAGCCACACCGGGAACTAGGAAATTTCACATTTGGACTCTGTTACTCACCAATCCAACTATCCCATATGACGGGTGGGTAACAGAGTCCATATGTGAAATTTCCTAGCTCCCGGTGTGGCTTCGTAGCTCAGCTGGTAAAGCGCTCGGCGCGTTGAGGTATACCTTGACTGTCGCTGGTTCGAATCCAACCGAAGCTCTGACTTTTCACAGTTGGGTCTCATCTGAAATCATAAATCTGCCGCACTACTCATTAGTAATGGAATTTCAAGTGGTCTGGATTCTAAACTATCTAGTACAGTTAGTCTTGCAACGTTAGGAACGTATACAGCGTAATTTTCAAGATAATTCAGACATCACGACCATTCTGCGTCAATAGGACTGCAAGCTTGATACGCTGTTCGATTATTCTTATTCTCTTGCTAAAAACGTTTACGCTCATAAAAGACTATTTAACGGAACCAAACTTTTGTAAGCGTGGTTAACCACTTTGAGTCAAATTATATCCCGGGTGACACGAGCTGACGTTTGAGTAGAAATTTTCAACTCCATGAATATATCTGGTGTTCTGCATGCACTACAACCTCCATGGATGTATGTGGTCAGTGTTAGTGAATTGAGTTCGGTGGAAGCCTGGACTTTTTACATCCGGGTCTCTTTACAGTTAACAGCTCCGCCATAGCTTTTTCTAGCAGTATGGTTGTGATGCTGCAGAGCGTCGCTGTTAGATACCAGTGTGAAATGTTCCGGAGATCCTCATCATGGCGGTATTCCATTCGTTTTGTTTTGGCAGAAACCAAAGACATAGGCGGAGCGGTTCGGTAATGAAGAACCAAGACGAAACAATCATCATGGTCTCGTGGTTCATTTGTTGGATTATACATTGCGTGTAGCTATGCAGCTTTCATCGCCGGTTTAATGCAAAGGAAACCCGATTTTAGCATTGCCGTTCCCTCAGAAGTAGATCAGACTCAAATTAGGTGGACGTTGTTGGAATGTGTTCGTTTTATTAAAAGTACTTCTACGTGATTTAGTTTCTTATGCTCTGTCATGATTTCTTCTCTGACAGACTCCCTCACTGCATAAGATTTATCCTTCAAGATACCTCCTTTGTCACGGCTCAAATCAAGCATGATTGCAACAACGTAATATAGTCAATAAAGCGCCAATTTTACAGGATAAGTTGATTATACCATAAAAGTTTGTTTCTCATTTCTATCGCTAACTGAAGATGTAGTGTGACGAGTTTTAGAATTTAAAAGACATCCGCAAAAAAGTCATGAATTCGGCTGCATTTGAACCAACAACAGAAACATTGCTTTCAGACACTGCAAGTTCCCTGTCGGCCGACCCACGAAGCCACAGATTTCACACTATGACAATTGCCTATCCAACCTTCTTTGACATGAACCTCTAAATAGCAAAGGGAAGTCACTTTCAAGTCTGGATTTCTCCAACAACGTACGCTAGAACTCAATAACTTTAAAGACTCGTAGCTCAGCTGGTGAAGCGCTTGCCGCATTTGGACATGCTGTTTCTCTAACCAGTTGGAATTTAGACGAAGTCATGATTTACCGCTCAAATATCTAGCAAAGCTCTTTAACAGAATCCGATTGTCTGGAGCAGTAAAACGTTACATTTTCTGTCGTCTGTCATGATTACGCCGTGTGCATGCACATTACTCGAAACCGTGTTGTCTTAACTCATCTTCTCATTCTAGTAAGACTCCATGCATTTTGATACATTCATTTTAGTATCCGTACTGTTGGGTAAGAATTCAACAAAGATCACCGTATTACTAATAAGTAGTGTGGCAAATTTATGATTTTAAATGAAACACGGCCAAAGCCCTGACTTTTCACAGTTGGGTCTCATCTGAAAGATCACCGAATTTCTATTCATTCACTGAGTAGTATTTCCTTATGGAGTAAGTCACCGTTTGTTTTCTCTTCATGCCACTCGAGATGTGTCGCTCAATTTAGAGATCCCTAGAGGAAGACTAATAAAATTTGGTTTACCATTCTAAAAGTCTATCGTGGGCCTTCTATTTAACACATATTCTGAGCGTATTTCAAAACGCTCGCAATACGCTATCATTTCCTTGATTGACCAGGTTGCACAGTCTGCGAGGTTTGGTTGGAGTATTGCATAATTCATTTGAGCATGTATTGCAGCTAGCATCATTTGCGAAGAACAGCATCAGTTGAGTATTATCGTGGGCTAATCAGATGTTGAAGTGGTAACTTAATATAATGATCTTGACCATTCCGAGATGGTAGTGAGTGGCCTACCTCCATCTAGAACTCTTTTTTAGCCTCTTTTATTCATTTTATCTCACACCACAAACGTTGCTTTCTAGGTTAGTTCACTTTACCGTTGAACTGAGCCGCAATAAGCGCCACTGCACCATCTGGCCAAGCCCACAGCCGTTAACAATGGATATTTGAAACAAATGGCCACCTTGAAAACATGTTTGACTGCTGCCATTGACTATGTCAGCAGTATCAACCACATCACATTGTTAAGTGCTGTAAGTGATAAACTGTCACTGATCTCAGGAAAGCACCATTATATCTAACACCATATACAGTGGGGATTTTCTCGCGTTGTTATTGTTTATGCTAATAAGACTGATGCATATTGAATTGTCTCTGTCAGCAATAATGATGATAACGACAATAATTATGGTTTTAGTGGTACTGACAATGGTCATGAAGTCTGCTAGGGATAATATCCACTCGTATGCAGTACCATTCTTGTATGGTGCTATTTCGAAATATAGTGGTAACTGTGCTCTCTATGATTAATTCACAAGGTAACTCCATATTACAACATTTTAAATGGTTGCTTTCCATATGCTGGTGTTGTATCCGTGTCGTGTCGCCTGCGCACCCAATTCCGGAGGGAAGACTTGATTTCACTCTGGGACGCGTCCAGTTTCGTCTTTATTTGTTTTTCTTAAAGTAATCATTGGCCTGCACGACAGACAGTAATCGTCACCGAATGCTACACTGGTTTGACTCGCCACTAAACCTCGATACCAAGTCTTGTTTTTGCTTTCTTTGCAAGAAAAAGGTTGCGGCGGACAAGATAACAGTGGTGATGATGAGGATGATGGTATTTAAATGTATAGGCGATATAGTTACATTCAGAACCTGAGTGTCTGTATAAATAAAACGGAGGCTCAATTTGACTACTCCGCTTGTCTTTTACAGAGGATACTGAAATGACAAAATTCTTCAAGCAATTGTTGAGAGGTGGTTTTTTTTGTCAAAATTAGGCTACGTCGGAAACAATTACCGAAAGTGGAGGCGGTCACTCGTAGTGTAAAAGTGGCTAGTGAAACTCTCGAAACAATCATAGATGGACCTGAATTATCGGTTTTTACATTGGGGAGAATATTCCGGTTTACTGATTGGATGTTAAACAGCAAATTGGAGAACTAGGGATTACCGTCGTTGAAGACTTCACAAAAATGGCTGGTTTCTTAGAAAAGTGGGATGAGGTTATATTTCATATTCTTCAGTGAAATTACAACTATAGTTGGACGAAATGGATTTTGATCAAATTTACTTGGTGGAGAAGTCCGTCCACATATTGCACAACAATACAAAGCTATAGAACGGATATCACTGATAAAAAAAATGGGCGAAATAAGTCAAGGAATTCGTAGAAAAATAGAGACAGTGTTAGTCGAGGTAAAAGCTTGTCTGTTTCTTCTATGCTGCACGTAATTTTGGAGTTCTTTTACTTTTTTTCTGACAGTGTTCCATTCTCTTTAGAAAAACCCGTATAATAACAGTTAAATACGGCCAAGCCAACAATGATATCAATGTCTTCGTTGACTAGAGCTTGTAACTACATATTTTAATGTTTTTAACCAGCAGCACTCAACAGTTACGAACCACAATCGGGAAGTCGAGCGTAGTCTTTAGAGACCAAAATTGATGCTAGTTTCTGGAGAGTGCAAACAAGACATCTTATGATGGATATTTAGTAGGCAAAATTAAAATGTTTCCCAGAAACTGAAGCTACCTCGCTGGGACAGTAGATATCTGTTCAACTGCACTCTGTGTTACATTTCATCAGTCCTCACGTAGTGATACCACCATATGGGCGATGCTCTGGAGACAAGATTTATCAGAACAGGCAGCCTACAAACAGTAGTGTCGTGTAGCGACCAGGTCAGTGAGTAGTAGATTGAGTTAAGCCTATTGAAACGAATTTTTCAGCTTTGACGATGTGAACTGTTACTTGTATTTCACGAGGGCCTGCTGGTATAGTTACCTTTTCACTCTGTATTTAGGGTGGAAATACATATCATCCACATTCAAACAATCATTGGCGAGTTTATTGAGCTTCTGATATGTGATACGCGATATAATAAGCTGAACCAGTTTCAGACGAACATATTTCTTCAGTTATTCTCAAACAAGGCTGGAATCCTTTGACTTTTGCTCTCTCACCTGAATGCGTACTTCCGTCTCAACTTCAGCACGTTTCTCCTCCTTGATAATCTCTTCGTCGTGCCGCTGTGCAAAATTATCGCGTTCGTCTCTTTGAGACCAAACGGCTAGATTTGGTAATTAAAGGACGGAGAGAGTGGGGGAAGTGTGACATACTTAACATGCGTGAATCAGTGATAAATGACAGTTTTCAGGTAATGTAAATCAATTACTAAACGTCACAAACCTGCAAAACCGCACTAGCAGTGCGAAACATCCTAAACAATTTAGTGGTGCAGATCCACCGTGTTGATTTATACTTTGATGTTACGAGGAGAAAGACTCTAATCTAAGATTGTCAGGTGGTTGCGTCTGTGTCCATTACGGACAATGACAAGTCGAAAGTAGTGAACATATTTACCGTGAGAGCTCCGAGGAATTATCCGGTGGGATACCACAACCAGTAAACTGAAGACCGAGAGACTTCTTCATCTTTGCCGTTTGAGCTTCCGGCATTGTTTTAATCTTTCAGTGGTAGCAAAGTGAGGAACACGTTATACTTTACGGCCATAAACTTCGGTCTCTAAGTGCCTTTATTATATCAAGTCCGTCGAAAGCCAGTTTTTGTGGCACTACGCATGTGTAGTGGGAACCCCACAGAAGCAATCACACGTCTCACCGACGTGTTTGCCAAAAACAGGATTGCCTGCCAGCGAGAGTTACATAGGCCTGGTTAGTATGAACAAGTTTTAAAGTTACCAACCAATCAGTTGCTACGCTAAGCTTTTCCCATACGTTCCAGTTTATGCTAGAACCAAAAAACTCCGTCTCGACGAAGTAGCATGGTTAGAACGATAATGAGTGTCTGTGATTGTACAAGGAGTTCGTAGAGAGGTTCAGTCAAAATCATTTACCTCTTTCACTTTATCATTTCGGGTTCATTTCACACCTTTTCTATTTGCAGTAAATTCGTTTAAGAAATTCTGGTGTTATTCAGTAATGAACTATTGAGTGGATAGTGTGTTGATACGAAATGTTGATTATACTAACAATGAATATTAAACAGAACGGTAAGAGTGAACCAGAGGTTAAGGCTTCACAGTAATATATGCACAGATCCATTTTATAAAATACAAAACTGTTGCAGCAAACTGGTTTCACTTATATCGCGTTGATGNCGTAGAGAGGTTCAGTCAAAATCAATTGCCTCTTTCACTTTATCAATTCGGGTTCATTTCACATCTTTTCTATTTGCAGTGAATTCGTTTAAGAAATTCTGGTGTTATTCAGTGATGAACTATTGAGTGGATAGTGTGTTGATACGAAATGTTAATTATACTAACAATGAATATTAAACAGGACGGTAAGAGAGAACCAGAGGTTAAGGCTTCACAGTAATATATGCACAGATCCATTTTATAAAATACAAAACTGTTGCAGCAAACTGGTTTCACTTATATCGCGTTGATGATTCTCGGCACGAGTAATACGGAAATTGAAGAGTTTTGCATTTGGTGTACTTGCCCTTTCTATCGACATACACGAATGCAAACAAAAAACGGTGCAGGGAACAAGAAGTGGTGAGCAAAACTAGGGTTGTGTAAATTTCATTACATATAAACTTTCTCCATTATCTGTAAAGCATTGCGAAAGTTGATTTGCCGTAGCAAATTCATGTGTTTATCTCGATGAATTGGAAATTGGCTTCAAGTGAGTATACTGAAATATCGACGAATAGTTGTTGTGTTGCGAAAAAATATCACCCAAAAAACCCTGGGTAAATACACTTCTACTGTGTTGGAATCGGAGTCAGACAGACTTTGGGTAAAAAATTACCATATAAAGGTCTTTTCCATTCGATTGTCAAACTGGTTCTTCAGTGGCAAATGCGACTATCGTTTCATAAACTCTAACAAACAAGAATAAGTTATGACGGGATTACATGTGAATTATGAAAAGTCAGACTATTCGGATTTTATGTAAATAGCAATTAGTTTCGACAGCTAATAAAAACGCAAAGTAAAATATATCGTCTAAGATTGTGTCAACGTTTTACTTGTCACTGGATTGAATACTAGCCTAGGCTTGTAAGGTATAGAAGGCTGAGACTCTCGTTAGAATCTAAACAATACTGAACTTGGGACACTGTACGTAATGTATCATATGAGGCTGAAAAAACTAGCAAGCACAGAACACAATGCATCAACAACAACACTACTGTTGTTTCCAACTCATTTAGTTAGCGTATGTGCAAGCTAACGTTGAGATTGACGAAACTGATTCTAATCAACAGTTTGTGAATAGTCTACTTTCATTGGAGTAATCAGTTTGTTAACAAGGATGATCATGAGACGTGTGGTTTAATGGTAAAACTTTGCACCATAAAATGAGGTTCAAATTCTTTAATAACTCGTACTTGCACATATCATTTTAATCGAAGGGAAGTGAATCAATGTTTGGTTGTCTTGGTTACCCTTTGTGAGTTGAGTAGATATGGTTTGCCTTGGTTTGCGGCTTGCATTATGTGAGTACATGCTGAGTTTAGACGTACGATTTGTAACTGTCAGTTCACCAGTGCAAAACTTGTAAGAACAACACAAGCCTCATGTAACATAGTAGTGAGTTATGCCTTGTGAAGCGTTCAGCCAACGATATATGGGTAAACTGTTTGTGTGTGAATCAGAAAAGGCACCTTGATGCCATACATAAACAAGTAAACAACACTCACTGTCAAAAGTGTGACAGCCTTCTCGAATTTCGTCCAGAAATACAGACTGCGACATCTTCCAACCTTCTGGTTCATCCTGAGAAAATGCACAATCTCAGAAAGCAAAATCAAAACACAATGGGTTATAAAATTTCAAAATTATCTTACCAATACGACCAAAGAATGTAACGCTGGTGGCTTGTGATCGCACAAATTTGTTTGCATTTGATCGTATGCACATTGTGTAACAGATGAGTACGGAGCAAAAAACGTGGGTGTTATGTGAATCCAAGAGTGTTGTGATGTCAGCTGATCAACTTCACCGTTACCATGGCATAGGCAAACCGACAAACAAGCCTAACTAAACTCATATGAACGTTTCAATGCAAATACGCAGCCGCATCCCACGACTTGGGCTTGTCACTTGTGTAAGCACTTGTGAAAATCCGAAAGAGCTTTACTTTGTGATGGCATTCCGGGAGATGGTAAGCGACTGGGGATGTGTTTTGGGTGCCAGGTTCTCTTTACGCCACAAGATTTCTCTCCCATACTGGGATCTGTTCCTAGATTTGAAAATTCCAGCTACTGCACCGTGATGCTACTGTTGCTGACCCTGTAAAGTTGATGCTAATCTTCACGAGTTCAGAAACAATTGTCAGTTAGTTTAGTCAGGTGATGTTACTGATAACGTCTGATTAGCAAGTAGACTAATAGCATGTCGTCTTACTTCTCTACGCTCCAAAGTCCCCCCATGTTTTCTGTCTTATGGTCGTCTATTTCATAATATGCATCCAATATGCAAAGGAAACATCCTGCACATCTGCTTGTTTACCTGCTCTAATGAGATGTTTTACTAGTGATGAAGAGACGCGAAAAATAGTTAGCTGTCATTGGAAATCTGTCTTAAACGGCAAATGAGGTGAACGACAGTCATTGGAATGGATTTAGTAGTTTTGGCTAGTGGTACGTATGAGAATGACGTGGAGGGTATCTTGCCTTCTTTGCCATCTAGAATTTGAAATTGAAATGGAGTCCAATTTTGTTATTCTCGCTCTTGTTAGTCGGCTGCGATACGAGTGAAATCTCTGGTCCCCTGTCACCAGTTATCTACAGGCACAGAAGTGTGACTGCTGAGCTGCTACTTAAGAGTGGAAGGAGTAGACTCAATCAATATAAGGCCTTAAAAGTTTTTATCTAAATGTAAACCAGAGGTAACTAACCAATCCAAGCAATTAAGGAAATTGTTTGTAGTCACTTGTTGCCCAAACGGTTTTTGTTCGAAAGCAAGCTGTTAGGGACTCCGCCTTTTAACATGGATTATCATTAGTGTCTTGCCACTGGGAAAATTCTGCTTTCTCTTCCATTAAATTTTATTTTGTTGCGTGGACGTGCGACAGTAAAATGTCCGACCCATTTGTTGGGTCACCGGGGTCATTGTTGGAGATTGGGGCGATTAACTAAATGAACATGGTTCACCTCATTTTCAGTCTCGCTTGAGGAGTTCTAACAAAAAGAGATCAGTGGTAATGTTGAGCACAGAAAATGTTAGCTTTTTGGGTGTCAAATCTAACATCATCTTAATGAAAATTCAAACATACATCATCGTGAATGCAATCATACAAACGATCGTCACTGACGTCACCAGTTTGCTTCTCCTATTCACTATCCCCCAACTCCTGCTCATCATCACCATTATCATCATCATAACTAACCTCAACGCCTGCAAAAACACGCCAGTGTGTGACTTTGATGTCTGATAGCTGTAAAACCAACTAAGAACAACGCCTCCAGATTAGAACTGTATTCGAATAAAGGGGAAGCACTTAATGTATGCAATTTTCCTTTTCAAACTCGAAAGGTCCACAACTAATTGTGCACAATCTACAAACAAGCAACTGGGATCAGTTTGATTTTTGTTTAAAACCGTCGACTGAGAGTTTAGACGGAAACACTCGAACGCAGTGACCAATATTCATAAGTACATTTTTATCTGTTAAATTGTAGACTGATAAGGCGTAAGTCAAATTTAATTATACCAGTAACAAACAACAGCAAAGGGACTATATTACGTCTTTCTTCTTCTTCTTGTCATCTTTTTTGGGTGCAGCTGCAGGTTTCCCAGTTTTCTTTTCTTTCTCCTTTTGTACAGTCTCCTCCTGAAATGGAAATGAAGATACGATCACACGGATTTCTTGGTCATGGAAGTTCGTGTGTTATACTGGGCTTCGTAAACTTGTGAACCAAAACGTGAAAGATTTGAGTGAGTTGAAATCAACAGATTTTAAGCGGATAACTTAATGTTGGACGAAGGGTATGAAATCACCTCATGTCATGTTATAGCCACCGACTCCGTAACCACCGGTCACACACTATGTACGGGTCATTCAAGTAACTCGGGATATGTCGCGGTGGATATAAGAGGGTTTAAAACCATACAGGGACGCTTGATGATGGGCTTTTAAGTTCACGAAGGTTTACGACATTGTAGACCGTATAGACACTTCTGATTGCACTGACGCATAAAAGTCGATCGACGACTGACTTAATTAGGTTGCACTGGTGACCGAATAAACCTTTCGACAAAGCCATCATTTAAACAGTGTGCAGTTCACCTAAGGCTTGCGATTACAACCCATAAAACATAACAATATGAGTAACTCGAACACAGTTTGTTTTTTCATTTGTCCTGTAACGCATTATTTTTCGATTCGCTTAGTTTCTCCCCTTTTGTGTGTCATAAATATCCTAAAAATTGTAACTGAAAATGAAGTGCGTATAACAAGGGTTGCTATATTTAAAGTTTATCTCGGAGCGCAAGTGTGATAGTTTATTTGGCACCGCAAATTCGCCCAGATGGTTAGGACTCAGACAGGTACATTTGAGATGGAACAGTTGTTTAAACCTACCACGTTACTGAATAACTGAACAGTGGATTCAGGATCTTATTACATCTTAGGCTATAAATACTTGAGAAACACTTCGTAGGTTTTGCTGTTACCAAGTCGGCTTAAAGCCATATCAAACTGAGATGTACTGCGTGTGATCTTTGGCTACATACACATTTAACCGGGAAAGTTGAAGCATAATGACAGAGAAGAACAAAAAACATGAACAGTCGAACTTTATATCTGGTTACTTGAAAAAAAAATCATGGATTAAGCAAGTGAGCATTTCTCAAAGCAATCAACAACCAGTCATGTGAAAGAGCAACTAGACAAATAAGGATTAATGGGCAGACGCAAAGCATAAGACAAATTTTCGGAAAAAGGAATCAGCCAAATTTGGAATTCAACTGGTTAGAGGAGTCATAAAATATCCCGTAGGAGTCTATGCCAAAAACGGAAAAATGTTTTCGAAAGTAAACTTAACAAGATTGTGTGATATGTTTTCAGTACAGTCACATTAATACCTGAGAGAACGAAGGAGAGCCCGGCAGTCAAATGTAATTAGATCGAGAACTGGGGTTTGTGGGGTAGGGCAACGGACAACAGAAGAAACACCAATGAACAAAAGGCTGTTGCGTTCACGATCGTGTAAAATCTCAATGAAAGAATGGAAAAATGTCAGAGTGGGCTAAGAAAGATACACTGTTCATGTGAATGAATTAAAGTAGTTGTGAAAAATGTGCAAAATCGGGCAACACAACATCACGCCTTTATTTCAAAATTATTCACATTCACAGAATTAATTTCTTTTTAAAAAGTGGACTGCGAATTTTTTGAGCTTACAAAAAGGCGCAAAGCACCCTTCTTAGTCTTTAGACAAAAAGCTAGCAATGAGTCTCCACCACAGCTTTCTAGAGACCGTGTATTTCAATCTTTGTATGGATTAACATGTTCACTGGTCATAGTTACTATGTGCAGCTGATCACAATATTTATCACTGCAATAAATGCTCGTTAGCTTTTTCGAATTCACACAGTTCAGTGTAAAGCGAAAAACTGACAAACAACTAAAATAATTGGCTTGTAAAAAATAGAGCTTGAAACGATTTGTTTTCATCAGTGCTAAACAACAGAAATATTGAAAGCTGAACGTTACATTTAGTTTTGGTAAGTTCGGTTTATCAAATTTTGGACGAAAGTTGAAGAATAACTGAAACTATTAGATCGAATTGAACATAAGATGGCGCATCGATTAGAGATCAGTAGCGTGAATATCCATCTCATCTGTAACACGACCGTGTATTTTGTTGCAGTTTAACAAAAATGAAGAAGACTGTTTTTTGACCTTGACGGCGAGTTACTGGTTGAAAATAACCAGTAGAGATTTTGAAGATAATTTTCCCCGGACCTAAACGCACCAAATTCTTTCGTTTTTAAATTTTAATTTTATAACGTTGTAAGATAAACTGTTTATTTAAATCAGCACTTTGAATTTTATGGGAACAAATTAGAAAATCAATCAGAGTTCGACAAGCCATACACTTCAGTCTCGTAATTTCATTTTTATCTCTAGTCTTGCTTCAAAAAACCAAGAGAGAAACCAATTGCTCAGAAGAAAGAAATGACACTTGCTAACTATCGGAAAAGTGCACTTGAAGAAATGTGTAGACAAGAACTACACCAGGCCAGTTAAGCGAGACCTCCAAATACTTTAAACTTATTAATGTTACAATTGCAAACATCAACTGTTTGCCCAGGTCATGATCTATGGATCGGAATACGTAAACCTTCAAAACAGTGAAACGATTTGTGAAAAATCCACGATTAAAACATTTAACTTTAAACGGAATAGAGACAAAACCTTTCCGAAGTGATCGTGAGACCTGCTACAAAATGGAATATTTTAAGCAACTGCTCGCACACTTGAGGCCATATTGAAGTGAAAAATTGAACGGAACACCAGTCGTCTCTCAGAAATAAGGCTATTTGTTATAGCATTTTGTAAGAGTATTCAAACACTAGCAAATACACCTCCATGAACGTCGTGAAACAAATCTATTCAAGATGTATTTCTGCCGCATCCTTGGATATGAAACATTTGCCTGCATTTTATAACACCAAGAAGGAACTTAGCACGTGTTAGTCTGCGATTAATTTGGACAATCAAAGTTTCACGTGTTTTGCTCCGACGGGTATTTGATCTAAATCGGTACAGATCGTTAAAAAACCTATTCACATTGGCCTTTAAAAATAATCTAAATTTATGATATGAACAAAAATGACCAGGTCATTCCACTATCAGTTTGTTTAATAATGCCTACCTAGTCACTTACTGATCGGTTTAGGGATTGAACACATTGTACTGAGCTATTTGCTTGCCTAAATTCACGTGTGCACTTTACGTCATACAGGGCAATGAGAATCCCACTGAAGTCAACTTTATTCACAATTATTCTTTTGAATAAAGAAGTCAGAAGATCGGTTTCTCAAGGTGGTAACACTATTTCTTATGTTCTCATCAGCTGCTGCACGTAACAGCGGTGAAAGTCAAGGAAGGTCGAGGAATTAGTGTGTGGTCTGACCCGACGCAACCCGACCAGACAGCGAAATCGGCTTCCTTGAAGGCCATTCACCCACTGGTCAAGTGGTCGATCCGACAGACGCGTTTCGTGTGTTGATGTGTCATCAAAAGCACGTCATCCTCAAATTTCTCGGGGCGCTGCTTGCTATACGCAACAAGCCGGCCATCTGTGTGTAAAAGTTGTTGGCCCTGGATTTTGGTTTGCCTTGGTTTTGACCAACGGCAGACTATTGCGTGGATGAACTTGATTTGTGAGCTTAATTCATTTAGTAATTTTTGTTTTCCATCGCTGTTATGTGTGACAGCTGACGAGAACATACGAAGTGGTTTTGCCATTTTGCAGAACCAGTCTTCTGACTTCCTTATTCAAATTCGTATCTGATGAAGAATGTTTTGTATTTACCTTTTTGCTCTGAAAAAGTCTGTGGTTTTTTCGTAATCACGTGGAAATGTTTTTTTCGGCTTCAACCCTGTAAACGCACTTACATAACTCTGCGCAAAAACCGTGTGCCTAATTTTCACTTTTGAGTCGTTAGTATTGCGAGTGATTCGTTTGTTTTGTAATCACAATCTCTACGATCCAGTAGAGGCAGTGTCTTTTGGTAGCAACACTTTCAAGTTTTACGTACAACAAGAAGAGGAAGCTTGTCCCTAGACTACCCAAAGTTCGAAGACATGATGCGATCTTTCCATTTAAGGTATGTGCTGGCAGATCTCCCCAAACGGACAAACAGTACCAACAGAACCTTGAAGGAGAGAAAACTTACCAGCCATACCATGGACTTAATATCGTCACACCAACGGCATAATCTGCTATCATCAGGTTTGACTCCATTGCATTTGCGCCTGTTTTACAGAGCAGTATAGAGGTTTTCAGAAATTAAACTTTAGTGACACTTGATAGTAATCTTTGCCCTCAAACATACTTACCAGCCAGATTATTTCAAAAAATAACTGAACGTAGGTTACTCTCCCACTAGAACAGGCTGACAATTCGTTTCTTTATCACAAGTTGAATTCAAACTCCGTCCCGTGTGTTTGTGAAGCAGCCGTGTTGTCCATTGATGACGCACTATGCACTACCGAATTATCTCACCTACAGTTCAGACATGTTCCCAGGTGGCGAGCTCTAAGAAGCGTGAAACTTGGGACTGTGGATGCTTTCGAAGAGGCTGGTCGAAAAGTCTACCTTTATGTGAAATAGGCAATTAGATGCTTGTGAGTTCAGGCGATATCAGCTAACCCTTGGATTACTGGGCAGTGAAGGAGACATTTTGAGCGAACAACTGAAACGTTTTCCCATTCCCCCACGTGGTCCTTTTCAGCTCCTATTCGTGCCTTCTCGATTCTTCTCATTAGCCGTTACACATTCACTTAATATTATCTGTGTCGTACTGTAAAAACCAACGCTCTAGACTGCTGTTTTTGGTAGTTTAGTAGTACGCTTTTTCGGAATTATACGATATTCTAATTGACAACTGCTAGCTTAAACGATTTTCCTGCGGAACTGCTGCGAGAATGCTCGGTGAGAGAAACAAGATTGTTAATTAACTTGAGGATTAAAATTACTCGATTGCCTTAACCAGTGCTGGAAGTGCGGCACTACTCAACTGTGTTTACTGCTCATTAACACCATTCGTTACTATTTTCTGGTCAAGTTCCGAAACCGACAAGCAATATGCGGGAAATTGACGATGGATGCTAGATTTTAAGATGGCTTCCAGTTAAAGTTTTCTCCCAATAAAGCGTGATCAAACGAATGAACATAGGCAAAGGAAGTTGATATGTTTCACGAAGACTCCCTACAAAAACACAAAGCTCTGTAAAATATCTGAGTCAACCTCAGAACTTAGAACAAACAGCTTGAATAGGTAGAAGCAACCCGAACAAATGGTACCCAAGGACATGTTACAAACCTTTTCTTTTAGCTCGCGCTGTAGTTCTTCAGGTGTCTTTTCTTTAAAGATAGCCGCGGACCCTCCAGCGTCTTCATCGGGATAGTCAGGGAACCTTCCGGTGGCATCTCTGAATCGAATTTAAGCATGCAAAGACTTATTCAACATATAGGAGTGGTATGCGGGTGGGTTGACCTTAAATTTGGATAATAGGTTTAGGATCCACAATGGTGTACGAATTCCGCGAGTTCTAGAGATTTGTAACCCTCATACTGATAATACTTAAACCTGTTTAAAGTCAACGAAGACTGTCAGCCCTCAGATCTGCTGCTTATACATGTGAGTGGGAAAACGGTGTAGGGCTTGGTACACACTAGACTTTTAACGGAGGCTGCACCAGGATATGCAGTTCACATGTAATATATGGTAATTTTTACAAGAGACCCTGTCATGGAAAATCTGGACTGTAACTGGATTCGGACCACCGACAAAAACATGTTCGAATAAAGCAAATGCCTTACCAAGGAGTTTCATTGTGTCACTTGGAATCTAACAGCTGATCCAGAGGATTGACAGTCAGTAAATTATCAAACTCATTCCATTTCGCAGCAGTAATATAAAATCACGTTAACTGAAAATGTTTGCTTATTGCATCCACACCTTTATTGTTTCTCGAGTTGAAACATATACGTAATATATAAACAAATATACAGGAAAAAGGGAGTGGGAACGACTAGTCCTTGAAACAATCTTCTCTCGCAATACTTATAACAGACATGTGGACCTCGACATCCACTACTCCCCGTTAGTCAAACAAACACATGAAGAAATCAATTGACGGAATTACAATCTTGTTGACCAGCCAGCAACTGATGTGTAATTTTTCCGCCATCATTTGGTTTGACGACGCGTCCCAGTGTTATAATGAATACCCAGCACATAGTGTTCGTCTTTCACACTTAATCATATATATATATATGCATATATATATATTACGTCCACAATTAATTATGCCACTCTATGGCTTCTGCTAGAACGCAGGTAATACTGCTAAGATGAATAAGCAGCGTTACAGTGACTATCAAAATTCAGTTACCTGCATTCGACAAACCACTGTCTTATTTGGTCTTGCATTGTTTCTCGCATATCTGGACCTTCACTTTCCCGTATTTTTTCTCTAACTTTGATCAGGGCATCCTGATATTCTTGTTCGTAGATGTTCTGTGTCACTCGTCGAATTGCTTCCACACGTTGAGCCAGCTTAACCATGTTTGATTTTTGAACCAAATGGTGCAGGTTGCTTGGGACCTAGGTAGAGCATTAGTTCGGGAATGAGCAAACCAATGGTACGGAATAACAGAATCAGAGTACTCGCTCTGTTATCCCAATAGATACGTCAAGAAGACGAAGCCAGTTGAAATCCCACAATTAGGTTAATACGCATTCAGGATTGAAAATACTATACACTCAAACATAGCAATAAGATAAATGACGTTGGTAAATGGTAGTATTTCGTATTGCCTTTTCAGTGTCTAAGGATATATATATATATACATATGTAAGATTGGCGGAAAACACTTTTGATGCTGAAATGTCTACATGCTACTACCTGCTTCTCTCCATCTTCCTTCTTCAAAGTTTTGAAGGAAAGCTATTAACATTCGTTCTCCGCAAAGACAATAAATATGAAGTGTAGTTCTCAAGTGAGTACGCCACATATGTATCAATCCGAGACGTGTAATGCCTGAAGCGGTGTCAGTAACTAGTGGCCGCAGTAAAACTGATTTAGTGACTGAGCTGCCCAAAAGCTGTCTATACAACGTCCTTTGTTAAAACAAGCCCAGGCACCATGCTTAGCCCACGGTTTACTACCGACCCGCGTGTACCTCCTAGTCCGATGGAGAAAGTGTGTATGGGCGTACTTACGCCATGCGTTTGCTTTTCCGTACCTGCCGTTGTACAGCAGTTGATCGGTCGGTGAAGCAGTTGGGCAGAAGCATGCTACAAAATCCTCCATTTTGGGCACGAGATCGAGTGCGTCGAAACCACGATTGTCGCCCACGCTGAAGGCGGTAACTTATTGGAGTTCAAAACACTATGATTAACCAAGAAAGATTTGTTCAACAGCGCTGTTACACAATGGTGGAGGCGACTGTGATCCGACAAATCAACCTAAGGTCATAGACAATAAGGAACTTATCTTAACCCCTTCTAAAATTCTGTATGTGCTAAAGTCCGGTTGTGGTTTATCCCCCACCGTCAGCATCATTTTCAGCTTTGTAGGTACAATGGATCAGACTGCTTTCGGTTCTAACAGCACTCTACAGAAGTATCAAGGAAATGACAAAACTAGGTTTAAACAAACAGTCAAGATTTATGTCACGTTATCAGCTGTACAAAGAATCAGTGTGTAAAGTTTCGACTTATAAATAGTTAGTGATCAGATTAGGAAATTTATAAGTTTATTATATTTCAGTTTGTTTTCCTTATAAAGATAAAGTTGCATAACTGTCAGTGACCGTGGGTGTGAATAACCTCACAGATTTTCTGTTCTCCCACTTAGATGAGAGTAACAATAGATTGGGATGTTCAGTTTGGTGCAATGCAGTTGAATTGGCGATACGAAAATGATCAAGCAAAAAAACAGTTATTTACTGATCATTTGTTTCCAATTCTACTGAACTAAGACTGACTTTGAATGCATGAATGCTACTGAAAGGAGATGGTGTCTGAAATTTCTGAAGTTACAATTTCACTACTTTCTTAGTGAGAGCGGTGGACAAGTAACTGACATATTAGTCTGACTTTTCACAGCACGGGGATCTAAATTTTACTAGCTAGTGGGATAAACCTAAGGCAAGTTTGTGTTGCAAACCGAATTTCTGAGTCAGAACTATAGTCAGGTGGTAGGAGAAGCGTGGAGTGACGTGGGTGGTAAATCAGAAATATCTACCGCGAAATGTGGGGCAGGCAGACCCGTACTGAGTTATATTTGAAATGGTTAACTAATATAGGGTAATATCTTTGTGGAACAAAATGTGTATACTTCGGACACGACTGTGGCATATGTCAAACAGCATGATTTGTGGCATATTAGTGCGATTTCCCCCCGTCATACAGGTCAATCATTCGGCCTGTGGACTACGTAGGAAAATATGCACTCAGCATGCATTATACAAAGATATTGCTTTTATACAGGTTAAAATTGAGTCTGTGTGGCAGTTGAGGAAGTGCGGAATATGAAATAAACATCAGCTTGTGAGTATATGTGAGTAAAGTCTGAATTTAGTCAACCTGAGACACTACGGTGCACACACTGCTCTAAGCTAAACACAATCTTATCCAAGAGAAAATGTCCACAAATTGCTAAGGGATGATTTTAAATAATCAGGCTTTTTGTATGCCTAAACCAATGCCTCGTCAAAAAAGTGTACAGGTGACCCAGCTTCTCTTCCTTTTTCATGGAATGCTGTAAGTTTATGGGCAGTGAAAGCGTAACTGTCCCGGCCGACTGCACTCAACCATTTCCGATTGTCTAGCCTGAAGCGATCTGTGCAAGCAGACTCACCATTCCCAACCATACTAGCTCCTCCTGACGCAGTTTCTTTGTCTCTCGCCGGGTGGTTAAACCCCGCCACATCTGTAACGAAACAAGAACTTGATGTAGCCAAAATCGAAGAATCAGGTAAGCAGTAAATGAATACCAAATAACGAAGCTTAACATTTATAGTTGTAGATTATCACAAGTACGAAAAATGAAAAAACACGATCACTTACATGTGATTCGAGACACTGGACTCGTCGTAATAGTTCACTGGAATAGCAGAAAATGTATTCCGGTGCACGACTATTCAGGGAGGTGTGACCTATACAGTCTGACTGTCACAAGTACAGCGATCTGAATTACATACAGATGAAGGCTAGCCAATAAAACAGCACATTCGTGGACTACAGACATGACAAGCAGGTGATGTTGGCTACATGTGTTCTAGACTAGCGGTCCCCTGTGTAATCCGAGTTCCACTGTGCCAGCCGATGGCCAGTAGCATTGCTTTCACTCGATCAAACCGTAACCACTAGAACAATTGCAGTGGCTGTGCCACAGTTGTACGCCTACACTCACTGAGCCAGCTCCCGTTTAACTTAACTAGGTCCATGCGTATGTGTACACATAAGTATTTCACAGGGGCCCGAAAAATGCACCTGCTGAAACGCGAAACAGACACATCAGTCATGAAGAAGATCCGTCTGTCTTCTGTCGTTTTCTAGATCTACAAAGCACTAGATGTCTATGAGTTTTTCTTAGAACCGCTTAGGTCTGGCAGCGAGTATATTAAACAAGCATTCATTAGTTAGTTCTTCATAACTTCTGTTCAAGGGTGCTCAAAAGCATGCTATCCTGAATTATTTAACGCTTCGGTTTATCAGGCCGATTATGTTGGCCACCTCGGAAAAGGGTTCACATCAGTAGATTCCAACCTTTTGGTGACCGTAATCATCTTCAAGTTTTTGATGGTGAGTGAACCCTTGAGTCGCAAGAGTCAGGTTAGTTTTCATCGAGATTACGCGAGCCAGATGTTTCTTCTCCTGCGACTTTCACCCTGTGTACTGGAAACCGAGAATTCGTGGCTATGGCCTTACCGTTGTGTTGACGGATGATATGTATTAACTAAAATTGATTTATTGGTCGCTAAACAACGACTTCTTAAGCAAACAGTTTGAAGCCAACAGAAATCTCATTACACAAACTGGATCGGTAATATGAGCAACTTCGCACTGATCTAAGACAAACGAACACTTGTAAACAGTGATTACATTACCAAAAGATCGTTTGTTCAATCACAACTGGAAGTAGCATAAGACGAAAAGAAATCAATTTAAAGCAACATTAGCAGAGAAAAGTTTGTCAAAATCATTCCGACAAATGAAAAAGTGAATGCTATCGAGACGCGGGCGTCCGAGTGTATCGGACCTACGGAATAGGTTGTTCCACGTTTGTTAAGCCATTTCAAAGCTCATAATGACGGGTTAACGTTAACACTGATTCTGGACATGCACAACCCCACTATCATGTCTTGTTCCAGCGGCTAGTGGAGATATCAGAACCGATCAAATCAAGACTAACTTCTTTTAATTCATAGGGCACAACCAGCTTTGTAGACTCAGTTGGTTTGATGAATATCGGGAGCAACATATTGTCGTTGGAGATTACCTGTTTATTCAAAAGTGTACCATCGAAAGAAACTATCGATTATCTGTGCGCCTACATCAAAACCAGTCAAACTGATTTCAGCATTCTACGGCTGAAACAGAATGGGACCGTCAGTGTACATGTGTCCGATGGCATCTGTCCAACATGAACCCATATCCCGCAGCTGTGCCAGCAGCCGAAGATACACGAAGACGAATTATCGTTTAGGTCGACACTCGACATGTGTGAATCGCCTTAAGATACTGTTGCGCAGTGGCTTGTGGGGATTCTGAAGCCGGTTAGGGGGTAAATCGCGAAATACATTCGAATTTGTGGACCGTATCTCTAAACTCAATTTAACTCACAGGAGAAAGCTACCTTTAGATGTCGCGTCCCTATTTGCTCATTTTCCCTTGGCCGAGGCAATACAGTTTTTGTGCATATAGCAAAAGTTTCAGGATTAACGTCGGTCTCCCTGTGGCTGGACTGAAGCGGTTATTAATATTCTGTACTAACAACATTCAGTTTCACTTTAGTGGTGAGTTCTATCACCATAATGATAGTGTTGCTATGGGTATACCATCAGACACATTGCTGGCTGACATATTTATCAGCATGTTCTATACAAGTTTGACGGAACTATTAGAACAGCTGATTAGTATCGACGATATCTAGACAAACGGTTTTCGCGTGGTGAGCAAACGTCTTTAACAAAGCGCATAGAATCACCATGCACAATTTAAAACAAGAAGTTGATTACGAAATGCTATTTCTAGAAGTAGCACTAACACGCAAATCAGATGGATTGTTACAGGGAAGTGTATATAGAAAAAAACCTGGAGTGGGTAATGTCTAAATTTTCACAGCTACTGATCGATTAGTCTGAAACTGGGTCTTGTACGATGCTTGACAAACAGAGTCTGCCTGGAAGATATGATAGAATTGGAGCCAAGTATGTTACAGGATATCTTTTCTAGTAATGCCTGTTTTGTGAAATTTATTGCCAGGAGCATGCAAGAAAGAACACTTCAGATCCCAATAAAAACAGTTGATAAGAAAAAGAACTACATAACTTTACCGTTCAAAGTTGACGCAGCAGCTTAACTGACAACTCGCCAACTGGCTGATGCGATTGGCAGTAACTCCTATGTTGCAAGTCCTATCATAAAGTTCTACTCAAAACGGGCGGTGCCACCTAATCTGAAAGACAATATGCCTAACATTGCTCTCTGATTTTTGATCCATTCATTTGACTGTTCCTGTGGTTAAGAATGTATTGGTCGCACCACTGGTCGCATCTCGGAAAAAATTCGTGAACACTTATCGGTTTGCCTTCGCTCCGGAACAACAGAGAACAACAAATCATTCAGTTTAGCCCGCCTGTTTGTCTGTGGCCGATACCCAGACGTGACTAAGGCGTTTCGCACCATTCACCTCACTCCAGTCACCGCGTCACAAATGATCAGGTGGCGCATCCTGTTTACAGTCGAGGCGGTCGCAATCCGATCATGTCATCCGGATTTGTATGTTCCAAAAAATATGAAAGTTCCGAGCTACTGGTGGGGCTTCTCAGTTCAGCTGGTACGGCGCTTGCCGCTTTGTGGCTTGCTGTCTGTCGCTGGTTCGAATCCAGCCGGAGTGCTGACTTTTCACAATTGGGTCTCATCTAAAAAGAGTTCGTTCTAACGTTGGGTTTACTATGGCTAAGCACGTGCACTCAATCCACGCGACAATTTAAACCTGTTCTCCCCCTGCAACTCACCCTAATTAACATTGATTTCCAAAAACCTACCTTGCTGGTGAGCATAACCGCATCGAAGTCGTGTTTGTGTTTCATTCAATCGTCTTGCTATCGCACTATTTTTGATCAATAAATTCCTTCACTGTTACTTGGTGTTATATTATTGTATCAGTCGAAAGCAGTTCTGTTTGCTGATAAAAATCGTTCCATGTGATATCAGAATTACAGGGGGAAAATGGAAGACCTGTTGTTGTTATACACCTATAATGTTCAAATGCATATTAACGGAAAGTTATACAGGAAGGAAGATGGAGTAACAGTGTGTTCACCTCTAGGTCTGTCCCTAGCAGATATGTATGTGGCCAAACTAGAGAGGAGCGAACTTAATCATACTGTAACTAGGTGCAAGATCTACAAGTGCCATACAGACGACAGTTCTTGCCTTATTCCAAACGATGATGGCCCCCGGGTCATATAAGATGTATTCAACAAAGCACACCCGGATATACTGTTCGTCATGGAATAAGAACCTCGTGGTAGGCTTTCATTCCTAGAAGTAGCGTTGATTCATCAATCAGATGAAATAATTGAAAGATCCAATCATGGAGAAAAACATGGATGGGTCAATACACACATTTTTACAGCTTTATCCCGCCAAAGAACAAAAGAAATCTGGTGCGATTTCTGTTGAACAGAACGTAAAAAATATGCGGACCGTACACTCTTCAAGAGAAAGTAACTTATGTTCGATAAACTCCCTATGGATACCTAAGAGATTTGCAGATGAAAGTGTGCGCTTTGTTATGAAAATTAAGTTCGTCCTGACGACGGTAAAAAAAAGCGTATTTTCATTTATCTCTCATACAAGGGTGAAGTCAATAGTGAGGTTAACAGTGAAGTAATTAACCGTAGAGAGTTTATGCTATACAGCAAGACTTATAGTGTCGTTAAACACCTATCGAGTGGTGGCGCCACACCCCAAGGATAGTTTTCTCAAGTTCTCTTCGTTTTTCTGCATCCACCTTCTCACCTATCTTTGTCAAAGCAGGTTACGCTTAGGGAACTACAAAGCAAATATCCGAGAGGATTTGTGAACACCTACCTGAATGGATTCGCAGCAGTTTTAGAAAGGCCATTTCCAATGTGGTTGGCTCTCCATTAATTGACAGTGGTCACCAAATAAACCCTGATGAGACGTTCCGAGTCATCAGAGTGTGACTGTCAATGACGGAGATTACCGTCATTAGACTCCACAACCTCTGCCAGTATGCTCAAAAACTATTCGTGCAAACTATCAACCTCCGCTGACCAGTTACTCCACAGCCACTTAAAATCCGAGCAACCATGAACCACTTGACACCGACGAACGCATTTCTCATGACTGGCACGTATGACACTAACGCACTCACCAACACCCTCAGCCTCATTCAATACTGTGTGATCCGCACCACTTCTGTGATTTTCACTGACCTATCTGGTTTTCTATAACTTTCGTACATAATTCGCACCCACCCCATGTAATTGTGAAGGCGCAATGAGAACTACCAGAAACCGTTGGTTGCAAAATTAGCTTGTTGTCAGTGTGTAAACTGTTTACACGAGCAAAGCAAACCCTTGCTCACAACAATCTTGAGAAAGAATCAGAATTGATCACTCCCGTTCTATAACTAATTGGTTATCCTGAAATGTTCACAGAAAAACAGAGTAGACAAAAAGCACCATCCACAGAGGTGATCACTGCAGAAAAAGGAGGAAACACATAGAACTGCCCTTTGTGGATGATAAAATCATGCATCAAAGAATACAGTTATTAAGAATTGCCGCTGAACTTCGTGTAAACTCTCGAACCTAGAAGCTACCGGTAACTTCAGTCAGAAGAGACCAGCTTCTCAGCGCCACATCACATTACATTCGGCAGTTTATATGTAACTGCAAGTAACGTTACATAAACAGAACCGAGAGTTGCTTGGTCTCCAGAGTGAAAAAGCATTTGCCCAAATGGGTACAGAACTCGGTGTTATCGAAGAGTGACAATGTCGTTGAAACTCACAAGCAACGATTGCTTGCAGTCACAAGAAATGTCTTACTCACTTGTCATGTTATCGTTATTGTGTACTCAGAATCCTATCATACTACTAGAATCCAAGACTCTTGCAATCCGAAACTACTTAATGCTCTATATAACGAAAGCAAGAGGAGTGTATGTCCACGAATTTGAATTCCTGACCGTTCGGCTCTTCATTATTGGTATAATGAATAGGTTTAACCTGGCTGTTTTTTCATTGTGATTACAAAGTTTGGCACTACTGAGTCGTTTTCCAGTGATATAGCCAATCAACTAAGTTTCACTGAAGGGCCATCACTGTTAGAACATAACGCATTCTGCCGACCAGACGCAGGCTAAAAATCACCTATCGGATGCACGAGGCGTTAGGTATTCTTTGACCGAACATTCGCATACGAAGTTAGACAACAGTTAACTAAATCAAAGCTGCTCACCAAGCCTTGCTTAGTGTTGAGCTAGAATCAGCATCATAATCTCAATTTTTAGTGGTTTACAGTAGTTAATAAGAGGCTATGCTTGGTGGAGTTAATAGTTGGGTTATTAAATGTCTCCTTTGAAAATGAACGTATATGCATAGCACAACTCAACGCAAATTCTTGTAGGCGTACTGATATGAGAATTAGGTCGACACCAGCGATAGACCAATGATACGAAGTTAACGAGCTTGTTTAAGAAACATGGGTCAGAGTAATGATCTACGCAAGAATTAAAGCCGATTAAAAAACGGTTGGGGGGGAACCTCTGACCTTCTGTAGGATTGTTACAGCTTCCTCGTTTGTTTGCACTTTGTGTCCTTTTTCTGAGTTTTTACCGGCTTCCTCTTGTTGCCTTATTTCGCGCATGAATCGGGCCCGTAATCTTCCTTGTCTTGCACGTTCATGTCGCTGAATAAGTCTGATTGCTTGCTCCACTGTCATTGGTACCTCATCCTATGATATGAAAACATGGGAATACAAATTTAGCCATGGTCACTGCGTAGGTGGATGCATGCATAAAGAACTCAACACCGTTAAAATGAATGTGAGCGATTTCAGAGCAGTTTAGTTATGGAAAACACCAGAAAACTCAGGTGGTGATTAAGGTTTGTCCATGAAATCGGTTAGCACGAGTTGAATTATGCGCTGACTAGGGATTTTGTCACGAAAGTCTACTATTCCCCAAAAAGGTCGTTTCATTTGCCTTGCAAAAGGTTCAAAACACTAATATTTTAGGTGCTGTTCAAAGTTGCCAAGGTAATGCCAGGAACATAAAAAATCAGAAACCCCAACCAAGTAACCTGAGTACCAAGGAGCGAGATGCACTCAGAAAGTTGCAGTATGATAAGTCAATAATTATCACAAAAGCAGACAAAGGGAATCAAGTGGTCAACCTGAACAAAGTAGATTATGAACGCAAAGCAGTTGACCACATTTCCGATGGTCCGTACATCATGATTCCGGTGGAAAAACAGCGCTCCACATTGAACAAATCAAAAGCTTCAACAGCAACTTTGCTCCGAAAGGTGAAAGTCAGTCTGGGTAAGTCGCTCTGGTTTACCCTTTATCCAAAAACAGCATTAGCTTCGAGGTTTTACGGTTTACCGAAAATACATAAACCTGGGATACCACTGCGGCCAATTGTTGACTATACAGAAACCCCAACATATGCCCTAGTCAAGTTTTTGTCTCGTATTCTTAAACCTCTTGAACAGTGCAGAGAACATTCTATTCGGAATTCCACACAACAGGTTACCAAGCTGAGGGACTTAGTTTAGGCGCGGATATATGTCTGGCCAGCTTTGATATTGTTTCGCTGCTCACCAAGATTCCAGTGGGGGAAAGTCTGGAGGTGATTCGCCAGCGTCTTGAATTAGATGCCAGTCTAGCTGAACGCACAGGTTTATCAGTCAGTGAGGTAGTGGAAGCTACGGAGCATTGCTTACGGTCTACCTTCTTTACTTTCAAGGGTATCCTCTATCAGCAAACAGACGGAGTAGCGATGGGCTCACCGATCTCTCCCACGGTTGCTAACTTGTTCATGCAAGATCTAGAAAAAAAGTTGCTGTCCAACTTTCCTGATCCACCTAGAATTTGGTGGAGGTATGTCGATGATACGTTGGTGGTGATACGTAAAGAAACTGTTAATAAATTCATGGAGCACATAAACTCCTTTCATCAACACATCAAATTTACAATTGAGCGCGAATCAGTGGACCATGAGCTGAGCTTCCTAGACTGCAGAATACGCAGGAGAGCCGGCGGCAAACTGGACACAGGCGTGCACAGAAAGGACACCCATTCTAATCGGTACCTTTGCTTTAGCTCAGAACACCCCTTGTGCACTAAAAAAGCAGTCGCATCCAGTTTATTTCAGAGGGCCTTGTTGTTAACCAGTTCCGAGGACGAGCTCTCGAAAGAATACAAGATTGTGAAGTCGACACTTAAAGCTAACGGTTACTGTGACAGGATTCTACGGCCAACTCAGGAGGCACATCACAACAAGATCAACGAGCACAGGAACTGGCTATCGACCATTGTTATTCCGTACAGAAGGAATACATCGGAAGATCTTAGACGGGTCCTCAACCAGTACAATATCAGAGTGGCATTTAAAGCCACAAACACGTTAAGGAATAAGTTAGTCCACTTAAAGAACAAACGAACAGTTCTGGAGCAGTCAAACTGTGTTTATCAAATTAAATGTGAAGATTGTCAAGCCTCGTACATTGGACAGCCTGCCCGGCAACTTGAATATGCACTAAAGAACATGTAAGGTGTAGTAAGAAGCCCCCTACCGACGCTGAGCAACTCCGGAAATTAGAACTCGATTCAGCCATTGCTGTACACGCGATCCTCAACCAACACCAAGTTGACTTCGACCATCCGACTGTACTGAAAAGTGGTTTTCGTAACCACAAAGAACGTCTAATGGCAGGAACCTTGCTGATCGCTAGTACACCACAAGTGGTGAATCGCTCCGATGGCCTGGAATTGTCAGTTGTTTGGCGCGATTCACTGGGTGAAAAACAGTGACACCACGTCCGAAAAGGTGGGCGGATCCCTGTCACCCACCTCATCCCAACAGTCCACACGGATGTAGATTGATCGTATACATGCACACACAGCATGCAATAACTATCCAGCCTTGTTTGTGTATGGGCTCGTCACGTGGTGACCTCAGGTGAACCGAAAACCCATACATTCTATTGGTAGACTATCCACACACCTCGTGTGAAACACACGGGCAAGTGCCAGGTGATGACTACCTCATTTGAAACTTGTAAAATGTGAATTTTTTGATTTAAATCGCTTGATAAAGGCTCCGAGAGGATCGAAACGTTGCGAAACCGATAACTCTTTGGTTTTAACTGGTTGTGGCTCAACCAAGGATTTACTTGATAATGCGATTTTCCGTCCTTCGTGAGCGTTCTCGACCTTTCATTACTATTTTTTATTGTATGAACTTTTGCCTGTTTCATTTTTCGATCTTGGCTTGTGGTTAGCCGCAAACCCTACAAATACGAACGAGTTTGAGACCAGCTTGCCTTCACATTGAGCTACATAACAAATCGGGGTTTGGAAGTCAGTCGTCTTCCTGTCTTTGTGCGTTATCTTTCGGTGTTTGGGTTGACTGAGAAGTTGCGATTTAAGAGTGCATACTAAGTCACCCATTGTTCCGTTATCCGCTGCGCCGTTATCTGTTGTTGTATTATGCGTTATATTCAATTCAAACGCTCACAGAACATAGATTTAGTTTTAAGTGACTTGAACCTACGACTTTTGTGTTTTCAACGGAAGTCGTTTATGGATTCATAGCACTTATCTTAAAAGCACTTAACATAGGATCGATGTTCGAGTTAGATGGGGTCTTGAAGTAAGTTCATTCTACCTCACAACTGTTACAGACAACCAGGATCAACGCTGCTGTACAGAACAGTTAGGAAGGTGGGTATAGTTCAGTAAAACAAACAGTAGATTGGTAGAAAATGCATACTGCGGTTACTTTTGTATTTGTGGCAAAGGGGTGCAGCTGTTAAACAGCACGTTACCAATGTGATATGGAAGAAAAAAATACCCGATCTAATGCTAACACCTATGTTGTTGAACCGATTGTACACACATGTATGCTACTGTATGTTGCAGACCGCAATTCAGTAAGTGAGGAAAATGAAAGATTTAAATTTTGGAAGTCGGACAAATGTTCTGACATGGGAGCTAAAATCAAGGTTGATTACTTGTTTGAAAAATCACTGTATGTGTGGATGTATAAAGATTCCTGTTAGACCAATAAAAAAAGAGATACCAATGAATTTTCGACTTCGGAAACGTCAGGGTTAGGTTGTGAAATTAATAAAATAGAGCAGTTGAAACTAAAATGTTTCTGTACAGCAAACGTCGATACAATTTGCAAGAATCTTAGGTCGTTAAAACCCATTCTGCTTACAGATAATTTAATATAACATAAACTCACCGGAGTTGCTTTTTCGAGTCAAAACCGAAACAAAAATATTTTCAAATCTTGCAAAATGAAATAATTTGTATAAAAAAAATAACCATACCTCAGTCAGTCTACAAAAGTCTGTATTAAAATGCGTTCACTGTCTATGAAGTGTTTATTTTGCGAATGGAAATTTCTAAGAACTAATAATTCCACCAAAAGCATATTTTTATCCATGTACACGAACATCATAGAGATCTCACATTTTTGCCTACCGTGAATATTTGGTTCACATTTGAAGTTTTCAAAGCGAGTGAATGAGGGTGATTCTTACGTCACGGACAGTTGGGGGGGGGATTTCATACTTTATTGGTTGCAGCAATATCCGAGCAAGTTAGATAAGAGTAATTTGCTGATGAACTCTACGTTTCAACCAACTCGGGTGGCCTTCCTCAGGAGTGTTGTAATCAATTACTAATCGAAACCTGTGGTTCTAATGTATGGAAACAGTATAATGAAGGTATAGATGTCATATGTTTACAAGGAGTTAGGGTATTCCCAACTTCTGAAGTTACACACACAGAATTGCCTGAAGCAAAAACGATTTCTTGCTGGTTGAATTGTTTGGGATTTTCAATGGGTTAAACCATAAGGACAGACTAAACGTTGGGGAAACTGTTTTGTTTTAACACAGCTTATCGCAGTAAAGCTATTGACAAGCTCTGTGAATGGCCATCGTCGTCTGTGTCAGTCAACTCAAACCAAATAGGTAAAACTGCGTGGTGGCTCAGCAATGACCTGTTCGCGTAACATTTGAACCATGGCTATACCGTTGTGCAAGGCTTGTACGCTTTGCCTGTTCGGCTGGAGGAGTCGCAAGCATTCACATTGGCGGTTAAGAAAATTATCAGAGCTGATAATTTTTCTGTTTTATAAAATGTTCAGTTCTTCTGTTTAAGTTCTTCCTGTCCTTTTGTATAGTTTACGATTTAATGATTTATTTGCGCAGAAGCGTACGTCAGAGCGTAGCTCGAGGTCACTGCTCAAAGGTAAGTGACCACGTAATTAATGCAAACGCTTGCTTTGCTTGACGAAATTGTGTTCTGAATGAAAAGGTTTGTTCTGAATATGTTGTGGAATCACGTGCAGCCACAGAAGTTCGTTTTTAGTGAACTGGTACTACTTCATAAAAAGTGAATTTCAAAAACCAAACGGATTTTTCCCGAGATAACACGTAAATGTCTAATAATGCTAGGAGTTTTTCACATCGACTGCTGACAGTATTCCCTGGATAAAACTCAGTACACCAAAGGTATGAAAAAGATTAGGGAAGGCAAATGATACAAAATCACCCTTTACATGCGTTATTTATCTGAGATTAAAGCTTCGCGGGTAACACTTAGTTGGATATGTTTTGTGAATTTTCACAAATTAATATGATATTTAACTGCTTTAAAAGGCATTTTTGTAACGATCTAGAAAATACAGTGGACTCTATATGTTATGGTGTGCAAAATAGTCCAGAAACTTACAGTTGTGCACTATAATCGAGCTACTAAGAAAGTTTGCATGATGCATACAGTCTGACTGCTGTTTACATACTGTTTCTTTGTGTTACAAATGGAGCCGCTTATTACCCGATGAATCGCACTTAAACTACTAGTCGTTAGCCTTTGTGGCTAAACATAGTGTTTTTGTCTCTTATACAGTAGTATGAGACCACTTTTTTTAATGCGTTCAACAAATTTTCCAGCCCTAATCTTAACGAATCTGTTTTTTATATTAATGGTTAGCAACTAAGTGCGTACTGTACTAAACTTTAACCAACGATAAAAAATCAACACGTAATTTGGGTGGTCACAGATGCTAAATGTGATCTGATAAGGCGAGCCCGATAATTCTCTGCTTGTGCACAAAAAACGTGATATCGCCTACACAGAATGTTGCCGGAACTACTGCACCCAAAAGAGGGAAGTCAAGGACTCTATTCCCACAACAGTACGACGTGTTTAGTTGCGGCATTACAAAATTGGTATCGCCCACTTTATACAACTCACATTCGGCTGTTGTAGAGAGCCAGCTCTCTGCTAAACAGGCTTGGTGCAGAATTTTCGTACGTGCACTGGCCGCCTGTAGGAGGTCTTCGGAACGTTTCTTTTCAGTCTGGGCTCGAGATTTTTGCTTCTTATCACCACAGACACCAAAGGCTTCTAGAAGACCTCTTTCTTACACATTTAAATTTCCTTCAAAGTGCTGATGAAGAAACTGTTCATCTTTGCAGGTCCAAATGGGCTAAGCGGTCACAATAAAACGTTTTTTCCAAAGAACACTTCAAAAACTTGTCAGGCAGAACTTTTCAGTCACAAGGTGGTCGTTCATCGGAATAGCCTTTAGCCAAGTGTGGTTAATGCTTGTTCCAGGGTGCACTTTAGGGCTGTTTCAACAGCGTATCCACTTGGCGGAAGTAGCAAGTGAACAATAACATCTTGCTTTTTCCCCATTTCTGTTGCTCCTACGTTGACATCGTATCTACGGAGAGTGGTGCCAAACGAGTTTTTCATGACTTCCTTTAAGAAAAGCTGACGCACATGTGATACCAGAAGAAGAAAAATACCTACCGACTAGGGAGAACTTGGGATATCCGCCTTGCACCTGCGTAACAAGAACTCAGAATGGTCTTCTCATATTTCGCGTCCGGCGAATTCGCATCTGAGAAAAACGAATTACTGAGCCGTGCACTTGAGTCTCTTCCCATTTTTCATGCTTCTGCTGTTTCCCTTTCTTCTTGTATATAGTCTCCCTGCATGTGATTCCACTGGTTTACAAACAAACGGCGTAAAATCCCCAGATGCTTAGCTACTACTAGTTGACTGAACATTCAGAACACTACATACCGTTACCTTTTCAACAGCTCACGTGTTCAGAACGGATGGGCCAAATTCTGACTGTCAACTTGAGGTTGAATCTGATGTACAGTCGCGCATTTGGTGTCACCGATTTATACTGAAACACACCGAGGCAAAAATGTTACACAAGTTTTACACGCTTCATCTCAAAATTTATATACTTTTTCTACCACGTAACACCGCAAGATCTGGTCGTAAAAAACTACGTGTCCAACTCAAACATTTTAGTCTCCAAGAGACTTAAAACTCTGTGCGCACAATTAATTAGACATGAACAAAAGCAATACTGCATTCTTCAAAGGCTGGACGGTGTGGCACTCTGTAAATCGTTCGTACGCGTGCCTGATTCCTTCCCCCATGCTTTCTCCCCATCCAAACTATGCGTTATTTGGGCCCTTATCATAACTACTACCATTAAATTGAAGTCGTTTTCCTTTGTTATATGTAAATACGTCCTTAGCTCTGACTAGCTTGTCATTATTCGCTTCTTGGACATTCTACAGTAAAGTATGTCATCCCTACCCGCAATCACTGGTATTCTATGGGACGTCGCCAGTGTCAGAAACTCATGAAGAAACGGATGAATAATGAGGTGTTGAAATTACAGATGTATCATATTCTTGATCTTTTGAGGCGTAGCTGTTGGAGAAAGCAATGGCTGCTTGATCAGCATTGAAGCAGTCGAAGACAATGAAATTCTATCTCACACTTTGCTATGTGTGAATAAATTTCACCTGCACCGCACTCGTATTTTGAGTTACACCAGTAGGCCCTATTGTGACGTTTTACTGCTATTGAAGAAGACTATCAAGAAGTAAAAGGGTGTGAACGGTGAGAAAAATATGAATCTTAATTCTTTTCCACGGATGCTGCCCGCACTGTGTTGTCACTCCTACAAGAAGAGAAATAAGTGAGTGTCCTCTTCATCTCGGATTACTGTTAGATGCAAACGCACTGTGTGGTCCTCTGACAGCGACACTTTAAAGGTGCACTTCCTCTCAGGGTGCCTGATGGTTAATTGTTTTCTTACTCCTCTCTGAAACAGCTAAACACGGACAACGATTAAACTACATCGTTATCTCGCTTTACGCTACCTCAGCATTGTGTTAAATACAGATTTTGGCCAATTCGGGAAACAGCTGGTATGATACCACTTGAGCTTATAATCTTTTTTCAGAAATAACTCTTCCACTCTTTTTCCGTCCACACAATAAACATCCAATGAGTCCTCCAACGAGGATTTTGATAATTACATAAAACAATCAGATGGCGTATTTAATGTGAACGATTACGCATGATACGTATGGGGGATATACCGAATAATATTCAGTCGTGTTTATTTTCTGTCTCCTGTGTCCCATCCAGAGTTGCCTCATCCAATGATAAACCATTTTGAGATGCCATCCACAATACATTTCCCTCGACCGACTGGGAGGCACTGAAGAAGCTTTCAGGGAAACTGAATTCATAAACGCAATAGAAACAGGCGGTCAGATGACATTATCCTTATTGCAGCACAGTTTCAGACCCGTGTGTTATCAAAAGTTTGTCGTGCGAGAAAAGTAACGAAATGCTCACACAATGCTTGCGCTCTGGTTTTCGGAAGTGAAATCAGTGGTGAGGTAAATCGGCTAGGCATTGATAACAAAGTTGGTTTGATGGCTACTCTGTTGTGTGAATCCATTGTTTGTGAGTATCACAAAGACTATATAACACTTCTGTAAGTGTCGTGTGTGACAAACATAATTACGTCTCAAAGTTGGAAGGGAACGTTCTCCACTTTATCGGGCAGTAGTTTAGGGGATTCAAAGACGATTTCACTGTTAATGCATGATCTCATTTCCTACTGTCTTCATATCAGATTGTTCCTGGCAGTAAGTCAATGAAGTACACACTAGGCCTCTGGTGTCACATCCCCGTGACATGGTTCATTCTCTGCCACATTCCGTCAACCCTGAGCATCCTGTGGGCCAATCAGGTGTCTCTCAACCAACTGGTCTTCTTTGGGTCTCACGCTCAATAAGTATGCAGTATACGTCGGAAGGACGCTTTCTACCAAACCGAAAACATGAGCACAAACACTATCGATTTATCTGTTTTGTTTCAAAAGATTTTGGTAAGGTTTTGTCTCCACGACAGTTCCAAAATGTGGATGCACTCAGAGCAGAGGTTCAGCGTCTCGAACTATGATCCGGGGCTTTGCGCTGCATCCGTTCAACAGAACCTGCGTTCGTTGACCACAGCAGTCGCGTGTACACGTGCATACGTAGGATATGTGCTTTGCCCTCATTGCCGGGCGTTCTAGGGTGAGGAGACGCTCAAACAGGACGTTTTTCATATTTAAACATCAGCCGAAGCATCGGAGAAGGATTTCGAGTAAAAAAGTCGTAATGCTGCACAATCATCCGCGCAACGCTGTTGCTGCAAAATAAGAGGCCTCAAGGCGTCGCCTCATCGTGGAAGAAATCGAGAAAATCTGACCGTGGCTGCTCAACAGCACCGTATCTCTCAAACTAACTCAGTTTATCAGCCAGCACTTTGATGGGAAGACAACGACGAAGTATGTGAGCAACCTTTGAGCACGCCTGTTCGCAAAGAGAAACACCTTTCGCTACTTAGGTCGTTTGCATGCCTAACTCAACACAACTGGTTAATGCTATTCCAACGCAGATGATGGCAATCGGTTGAGGCACTTTACGTTCACAAGTAAAGAACAGAAAAAATTATGTCGTGCTACCCCAAAGTTATCGGTATACATGCCATTTATAAGAGTTTTAAGGAACGGTACAGTTTGTTGGTTTTAGTTGTTGTAGATGCTAATGGATTGGGCTTGTCGGTTTTCTTTGGTTGGCTTGCGAACGAAACGACGATAGCCATCGATATGTTTTCCCGCCAATCCGTAATATTCGTGGGACCGGTGGAGAGGAAGATCATGATCACTGACAACAGTGCGGACATTCAAGGAGCGACTATACAAGAGCTGCCACACATCCATCAACCACTATGCCAAATGCACATTTAGCGAAACATGCATGACAGAACCTTCAACGGAACTCTCAACAAGTGGTTCCTGACTGCTGCACTGACATGTAACCGCTGGAGGTACGCCGCAGCATTTGCTACCATTTGCAACCAGAAACCAACTTCACTTACTTAGTCTTTTTTCCAGTTGTTCTTGCTCACTTCAGCGGTAGAATACGATTTTTTGCATTTTTTCATGGATTGATTTTATGGGAGTTCTCAAAGCCACTCATTTCCGTCCGTGTTACTTCCTTCGGTTTCGTCAATGATTTTACCTCAATTCTGTCATTCGTCGCCCGCACGCCGTTTCTTCATCTGGCCTCCACAGGGCACCTACACGAATCTGACAGGGTGTGATTTTCCTCCGTTTCTGACTGGTATACGTGGTGCACTTGGGGGCAGGTGTAGCGACCCTATTTGTTTATGGCTAACTGCGTTGAAGTAACAGTTAGCATTTGTACTCTCTCCCTTCCCCTACATTTTGTATGCTCTTAAACGTTTGTTTGAACGAGTATGGTTACCGGCAGACCACCCGCGCACTCGAACGTTTCTGCTCCGGTGCCTGCTCGCGTGACGTTTTGTTGTGTTGACGTTTCATCTCGCTCCTCGCTCGCTCTCGTCGATTTTACGTGTCGACAATATATTTCTCGTCTACTCGTTGCGTTGTTCGTAATTGATCGACCATAGCCCGTCTGAACTCTACAAATTGGTGAGCCCGTTTAGTATATATATATATATATCAGTGTATACCTGAGTTCATTTTTTTTCTCCCATCCTCTCATCACTTTTTGGGTGCGTAAATTGTATATATATAGTTCATATATATATTTATATCATTTCCATTCGCTCGGTCGCTATGGCCACTAAGGAGGTGAAGTCCGAATTCTCGTCTTCGGTGTCGTTGATCACACTAGCTGTTCCCGCTTTTGGGGATCTCGACCCAGAGCTGTGGTTCGCTGTGTTGGAAATAGAGTTCGGCAACCGGCGCATAACAAATGACTCAGATAAGTTCTCGCAGCTTATACCGCGTCTTCCCCGAGATATGCTAACCCTGATTAGTGATATTTTACTGGGGTCGACGACCGATCGTTATGAGTCCGCTAAGCAGACGATTCTTAAGGAAACACAGTCATCCGATAAAATGCGTTTGGAACAACTGTTCCAACGACTACAGTTGGGGGACAAGAAGCCGTCGGTTCTCCTTCGGGAGATGAGACATGTAGCAGGTAAATCGCAGTTGCCTGAGTCATTTTTGCAAGAGTTGTGGATTCAAAGATTGCCTGAGTACACGCAGGGGCTACTTTCCGTGTTACCCTCACGTTCGTTAGGCGACCTTGCGGTTTCGGCCGACGCAATACATGAGCGTTTCCGAGGCACAGGGCAGCCAGCAGTAGTTGGGCAAATAGTTAACGCGAACAGTCCGGCGGATCATTTGTTGGCCACGAAGGACGCCGAAATAGCAAACCTGCGGAAATCACTGGAATGCCGTGAACACAACCCCTCAGAAACAAACGCCGAGATAGCTCAGTTGCGGCGTGAACTGGCTGATCTTCGCGCCAGCATTCAGCGCAATAGGTCACCGTCTAGACTTCCTCCAACGCGCGCCCGATCACCGCCCGGACTAAAAACTGGCAGTGTTTGTTGGTATCATGAGACGTATGGCGAAAACGCTAGGCGATGTCGATCGCCATGTAGCCATCGTGGTAAAAAGCGTTTAAACTAGCAGGCCGGCGTGTTCTAGCGACGACAGCCACAGGCCAGTCAAACAGCAGTCGCCTTTTCTTTCTGAAAGATTTAACCTCCAAAATGCAATTCTTAATAGACACAGGGGCAGAGGTCAGTGTCATCCCGCATTCAGTAATGGATGCGCGTTCAGAATCCGGCACTACTCTCCGAGCTGCAAACGGTACGCCCATTAAAACCTTCGGTCGTCGACTGATGAATTTAAACTTTGGCCTTAGACGCGATTTTCCCTGGGTTTTTCTCGTGGCCGATATTCCTTTCCCTATCGTTGGTATCGACTTCCTCCGACATTTCGATTTACTGGTCGACGCACGTCGATCACGTCTGATCGATACCTCGACGAAGCTAAACGTTCAGGGTAAGCCATCACACGCGGCTGTGATCAGTCCTATGCTAGCCAATCCTCTAGTTTGCGAGCCTTACGGGAAACTTTTATCCGAATTCCCTCAACTGATCCGCCCCGCTAACGAACTGCCGGCCGTGACAACCGACGTTGCGCATCACATTGTCACACGAGGGCCGCCAGTTCGATGTCGTCCACGCCGTTTAGCTCCTGAAAAGCTCAAAATTGCCCGAGCCGAATTCGAGCATATGCTCCAACTCGGCATTATCCGTCCGTCCAATAGCCCGTGGGCTTCGCCATTGCACATGGTGCCTAAAAAGACTGACAACGACTGGCGTCCGTGCGGCGACTATCGAGCGTTGAACAACGCAACCACTCCCGATAGGTATCCAATTCCCCACATTCAGGACTTGACGGCAAACCTGTCAGGGAAACAGATATTCACAAAAATCGACCTAGTGCGCGCTTACAATCAGATTCCTGTAGCCCCAGAAGACGTCCCAAAGACAGCAGTCATAACACCGTTCGGGCTTTTCGAATTCTTACGCATGCCGTTTGGTCTGGGCAACGCCGCTCAGACTTTCCAACGTTTTATTCACGACGTGTGTCGCGGGCTGGACGGTGTTTATCCGTACTTAGATGATATCTTGGTGGCCAGCTCATCGCAGGAGGAACATTGCGTACACTTGCGTTCATTATTCACCCGGCTGTCGCATCATGGCGTTACCATACACCTGGCTAAATGCTCTTTCGGAGCGTCCCGCGTAGCCTTCCTGGGTCATAGTATATCCGCGAGCGGGATAGAACCTCTCCCCGACAAAGTACAGGCAATAGTGGACTACCCGGAGCCCACATCGTTCAAGCAACTTCGCCGTTTTGATGGTTTAGTGAATTTTTACCGTCGTTTCATCCCTAACTGTGCCTGTCTAATGCAACCGCTCACCGACCTACTCAGAGGTAAGACACGTTCATTCTTATTCCCAACGGCCGCAAAAATGGCCTTCATTAATTTAAAAAGGGCCATCGCCAATATAGCATCGCTGTCGCATCACCATCCGTCTGCTCCCTTGGCGCTAAGCGTGGATGCATCAGACGTGGCTGTAGGGGCGGTTCTGCAACAGCAACTCGGTGCCCATTGGTGCCCGCTAGCCTTTTTCTCTAAACGGTTACAACCTACTGAGTCGCGGTATAGTGCTTTTGGGAAGGAGCTGTTAGCGGTATACCTCGGCATCCGCCATTTTCGACATGTCCTTGAAGGCAGGGACTTTATCGTATTCACAGACCATAAGCCTCTAACGTATGCGTTACGCTCGACAACGGACAGGTATTCCCCCAGAGAGACGAGACATCTGGATTATGTCGCTCAGTTCACGACCAATATTCGTCATATTTCAGGTACTGCGAACCCAGTCGCCGATGCTCTCTCGCGCATTAATGCTACACTGAGCACGACGGAAAGCTCAGTCGATCTGACGGCAATCGCAGCCGCACAGGACAACGACCCGGAGATAGAACAACTCCGCCGGTCCAGTTCCCTTAAGTTAGAAAGAGTCCCCATGAATTCCTCCGGTGGTCTGATTATTTGTGACACTTCACAAGGCATTCCTCGTCCGGTTATTCCATTGGCCTTCCGCCGCCGAATTTTCGATACGTTGCACAACATGTCTCACCCTGGCATACGTTCAACAGTCAAACTGGTCACGCAGCGCTTCGTCTGGCGCAACGTCAATCGCGACGTCCGCACATGGGCGAAAGCGTGCATACACTGCCAGCGGTCTAAGATCCACCGTCACACGCGTACCCCAGTGGGAACTTTTGCAGCCCCCGATGAACGCTTCTATCACGTGCATGTCGACCTGGTCGGACCCCTGCCACCCTCGGATGGGTATACTTACATCCTGACATGCGTAGACAGGTTTACACGTTGGCCAGAGGCTATACCAATTCCGAATTGCTCGTCGGAAACCGTCGCACGAGCATTCTTAGAACGTTGGGTCGCTCAGTTTGGTTGCCCTGCTGTAGTGACTACCGATCGCGGGTCACATTTTGACTTAGCCTTCACTTCACTCCTCAACGCACTAGGCTGTAGTAGAATTCGCACAACAGCTTACCACCCGGCAGCCAACGGGTTGGTTGAGCGTTTTCATCGGCAGTTGAAAAGTTCACTATCCGCTAGCAACAACCCCTCATGGCACGAGGTTCTGCCACTAGTCTTGTTAGGTATCCGTAACACGCTGAAGGCTGACCTGCATACCACCCCCGCCCAGTTAGTGTATGGGTGCTCCTTACGTTTACCCGGCGAGTTGGTTGCCCCACGCGCAACGGGACCTATCAACTTCGCAGATTACGGCGAGCGGCTAGCCCAACACATGAGGCGACTCCGACCACATCCACCGAGAGAACAGACGACGCCAACGTACGTACACCCTCGTCTGTCAACTTGTTCTCATGTTTTGGTTCGTGCGGTTACTCCTAGACGACCTTTGCACCCGCCGTATACCGGACCGTTTCGCGTCCTCGCACGCTATGCTAAGACTTTCGTGCTGGAACGCAATGGTAAACGCGAGGTGATCTCTATCGATAGACTGAAGCCAGCGTTTATAGAGGTACCCGATAAGGAAACTGGTTCGCAAGCAGCAACGCCCTCTTCGGTCGGTACATTACCTAGCGTTGGTACAGATTCGCTTTCAGTGGCGACTCCGCCTGCCTCGACGGGGCCAAGCCCCCAGAGCAGACGCGGGCGAGATTTGCGGAGGCCAGTGCGATTCGCAGATTACGTGGACGTCCGCCGTATCTAATTTTTGTTGTCACACTTCCTTAACAAGTTGATTTTAGATGGCCTAACCTACAACAGACTGTCGACGAGACGTTTTCTTTGGAAAAGCAAAAGAAAGCCTTATTTTGTCGGACGCCATGGAGTCAGAAAACCCGGTGAGGTTATCGTTTTCAGTTTATGAGCACTGTACATTCTAGATACCTGAAATTAACCATCCATCATCTACATGGGGCACTGAGGGCGTGCATTGCGAGAAGACGCTAGAAAGCTCGAATTCCGATGACGATCGCCCGCGATGGACGTGAACAAGGCTACGGCCCTAGTAGGCCGACCACAACGTGTCTGTTCCCAATTCCCCTTCTGCCCACAACCATTAACCTCCCCAACCGTGACCCCCAACCATTTTCAATTGTTTCCCCCACCCTTCCACCGGACGTGGACGCGAGCTGTGTGGCAGGAGTAAATTGGACCATTCATGCTCGAGTCAACGGTTCCAGTTAACTGAAAAACTCCTACATTCTCGAAGTCAACACTCTGGTTGTTTCTAGCGGGGGAGATGTGTAGCGACCCTATTTGTTTATGGCTAACTGCGTTGAAGTTACAGTTAGCATTTGTACTCTCTCCCTTCCACCACATTTTGTATGCGCTTAAACGTTTGTTTGAACAAGTATGGTTACCGGCAGACCACCCGCGCACTCGAACGTTTCTACTCCGGTGCCTGCTCGCGCGACATTTTGCTGTGTTGACGTTTCATCTCGCTCTTCGCTCGCTCTCGTCGATTTTACGTGTCGACAATATATTTCTCGTCTATTCGTTGCGTTGTTCGTAATTGATCGGCCATAGCCCGTCTGAACTCTACACAGGGTTTGTGCTGAATCGGTGAGAAAACACTCACTCGGGTCCTCGCGTAGAGTTCCGTCTTACTGTACGTTCCACAGACTTTAGCATCCCTGACTGGTGTGCATGATCCATTTGGGCTTACACACACCGTCCTACGATTTCCACAAAGGGTCATTTAGGATCGTGCGCAATAATCCTACGCTTGGTTGCAAAGCGTTTATTGGCTGACTGTCTGTCTACCGTGACGAAATCGGCACAAATTCAGTGCGTGGTGCAGGTCGAATCCGGCAACCTGTAGAAGTATTCTCAGAGTCATCTCGGCTTTATTTAATACGTTTCGCATGAAAATATAATGCGTTCCCCATTGCATGAGGTTTACTTACAATTTGGGTATCCGGTCCAGCAGGTCCCAAGAGTTGATCCAGGAAATGCTCCCTGTCTTTCAAAGTTCGGAAATTATCATAAATAAAATATTTTGGGATCGGTATTTCAACATCGTTTGGCGTAAGTTTGAGATCAACAAGCACATCATCAAAATAGTGATAATCGGACAGCTCCAACTGCATCATTTCGTGTTTAATTTCCAGAAAGCGTCCTATGACCAATTCAAGTAACTGTTTCAGTAAACGTCGTTTTTGCGGATGGACGAACTGATCATAGCATCGTTCTATGTTTCGGAACACTTGCAAATATTTGATATAGAAGGATGCCAATAATTGAAACGCCGCTACGCGGTCCTTATAATGTAGTACATAAATATAAATTCATTACTTTAATCGGTTTTTGAGTTTCTGGATTAGGTTCTTGCGTAATGAGATCAGAGAGTGTATTTTGGGTGTCCTTCCAAATTTTGTTATATAAGCTGTTTGTGAAAATTCAAGATGTTCATAAAAGAAAGACCTACACGTTCGACATTTCTATGAGTAAATGAAGATGATTAAGACGGCGCCAAATAATGCCATGGTTATAAGGTCGATCTATAACCTACAGAAACCCGAAAGTGGTTACGACTGTGAAATTATTTGTGTCGTTTTCCGATTTATAAACACGCCGTGTATTTTGTATGGCGAGACGCATTTGCAAACAATACCAGTCTCGTGGCTCCTTCAAGATTTCGTCGCGGGAAACTCGAAATTTTGTTCAAATTTTTTCGTTGTTATTGTCTACTCATATTTCTGCCCTGCTGCTACTCTGTGCAACAAAAAACTGCATACGATGTGTGTTGTTCTCACTCCAATAAAACGTTAATCTGTTGCTCACTGAGTTTTTTGGGTTACGTAGTTACTGTTTTCTCGGGTTTGTAGTGTCTGTTTATTCCCAGTCACAGAAAGCTGAATGTTTCATGTTATATATCGCTCGTTAGTATTGACGGTAATTCGTTACAGACCTAGCAGTGCTGGGGCTCGGCAGATATTGTCTGAGGCAGCGATCACTTGCCGCCGGCACTTGTGCAAAATGTCTGTACAAAATGGTGTGCAGTGATACCACTGTAAAGAGTGGTATCCATTCAAACACATTAGCATCAACGAACATCAGTGCCAGCAGCCAGCCCATTCCCCTCTCAGTTTTATCTGCATGTGCTGGAGTTTTGACGGAAGCCAAGGCGCCGATCCGCTGATGATTGGTCACACACGCACCAAAACCAGCGGGATGACGCAGAAAACCTGCGACTGCAAATATGAGGCCCTTCTTAGCTCTGTGTCTCCTGGAGTAAGATGAAGTAGCACCAAGAGACTCCGTCTGAACTAAAATTGGAATTGTACTCTTTAAACGATTGTATGATGCTTGCAACCCTCGTGTTGCAATCACCAGGACGGCAGATTCTCTGTCCACTGCACACAGAGGAGGTAGCAGAATAACTGAGCGAAAAGTCTCTCAGAGAGAGGTAAGTTGTTTTGTGGGGGGTCTCCCACATCATTTTTTTTAACTGAGCTAGCCGAATTTGTCTCAGCAGTTCTGTTCTCCTCGAACTTCATGAACCTGGTATTCAGGGGTGGGTTGTACGCTATGGCAACTAAAAACTCACTTGGCATTTTGGTAATCTTGCCAGCCGTGCTCAACCCTGAGATCATGGTGTGGAAAACAGCGGCTTGGAAGTCGGTCAACGCTTATTTAAAAGGCGTGCTTTTCATTGCCTTCTTTAACGGAGGGTGAGACGCGAACAGCAGACTAAGACTAAATCACGAAGCGTGGCAGGCCGAGAACTACAAATGGAGAATAGGATAGTAGACTCCATTCCTGAACTATCCCTTCATACTCCTGCGCCCTTGTTTGGGAGCCGGGGACACCGCCTGCCTAGTCTATCCAGAGATCGACGCTCCAAGCAGAGGCACAAGTAATGAGGGCACTACAAACCGCACAAAAGTGGTCGTCAAAATTACCTAGATCAGTCTAGGGCCAGCCCCATCATCCACTTCAATTCTACGCCTTCTTTCCCAGTATGTTCGTCGCACTCTACTTTCTTCTTTTCCACAAAATCTAAGGTGGAAGTAGCCTTTAGTTGAATGCACACGAACTGTCTGTCCGTTTGATAAATTGCCGGAAATCAGGTAGCTGATTAATGACGCTCAACCCTATATTTTTGCTTTCGCAGAGACCTCGCTTAGAAGTGACATCAGTGACAGTGAACTGGGTGTCCCCGAGTATTCGGCTTACCAGGCTGAGTCCGCCCGAGGACAGTGCAGGCTCTAAGATTTTTCTTTGGCAGTACCTCTTAACACTCATTGTCATTGATAGGCTTCACTCCTTTGATAAGTGTGAAGCCGTGTGGCTTCGCCTAACACTGCGTGACCAAGATAGACTTCTAGTGGGTGTTATTTATCGTCCTCCCTCATCCCATGTGCTTGAGGACGACGCTCTTTTAGTCAAACTGGACAACCTTCTAGGGCTACGAACTTTTACCCACCTGCTAATTTTGGGTGACTTTTGTACCCACGATAAACTGGGCATCAGTTTCTCACAAGGACTGCGAAAGCGGATTGTCGACTTACTTATCGTCTGTGATTCGATGGAAAGCGCGAGCACAGCACGTCACCGCCCCTACGCGGCAATGGTGTGGTCAGAATCCCTCTCTGCTCGGTCTGGTATTCCCTAATGAGAGCCACCTGGTATACACAATGATCATCAAGACACCAATTTGACTCAGTTATTACTCTGTGCCAACCTTTCGTCTTATCTGTTACAGGTAACGACAACCAGTAAAGAGGTCCTCAGTTCGCAACTTTAATCAGACTGATTGTAACGGCCTGAGGACCCACCTCGGTTCGATTCTTATTGACAGTGACTCCGTGGGCCCGAACTACCGTGCGTTTTGGAGTGCAATTCAGAATGCGCAAAGTATGCACTTTATCTTTTCGGTCGCTCATTTCGCGCAAAATTCGTCGTCTCCCCGAAGCAGATTCCAATTTATTCGTGAAGCAAAAAATCACAGGATACCCGTGGGACACGAGCGTATTCCACAGTGTTTGAAATGAATGGAAGCAGGGAATCCGTGAACACACCAACGTCGTGTTAGAAAAGAGTCTCCTTAGAGCCCGTGGGAACAAAAACTTCTCACTGAAGTAAATGCGACAAGTAAGACGTATTGAAACATCAGCTCCATCTTTGCAACTGCTCGAAAAGGAGACTCCCTCTGACTCCCGAGTATTGGCCGAGTTATTCGAGGAGTGCTACCAGGCAGTTAAGCATTAGTGTTAACCACTGATGTATTGCTGTCCATGATGATGGTGATGATGATGATGATGATGATGACCAGGCAGTTTACAACGTCGNAAGCATTAGTGTTAACCACTGATGTATTGCTGTCCATGATGATGGTGATGATGATGATGATGATGATGACCAGGCAGTTTACAACGTCGCGTCACCCAAATGACATCTTATCTAACCGCTGTAGAAATTCCGACAATTCCTTGCTACCTCCGGGTTTTTTATGTTAGATGTTTTGGACTTTTTGTTCCAGGTTACTTTGTACAGTGCAATGAGTCCTGAAAAGTTCCATGCCAGAATACTCAAGGAGGTCTCTGCTAGTCTGGCAGAACCAGCTTATAAGCTGTTTAAGCAGACACCCCAGACTAGCATTCTTCCTAGTGCATGGGAAGAAGCGACGGCCACACCCATAATTCAAACGGGCGACAGGCACTCTTTGGCTAGCCATCGATCAAGCAGGCCTACAAGCATTCATTGCAGGATAATGGAGCACTTATTAGAGCGTGCCACCCTCAATCACTTCTTATCGGATCATCCTTTCTCGTCTACACAGCACAGCTTCCCTCCTGACCGACCACGCACAACGAACATGCTCGTTTGCATAGATGTTCTAACGGAGGCCAAATACAGCGGCCTCATCCGACATGATATCTCCTTTGAGTACTCCAAGGTTTTGGCCGTGGCTTACATGGTCCCCTGTAACACAACCTGGAAGCCCCTGATATCAAAGGTGAGGTTCTTCGCTGGAGTGCCTCTTCTCTTGGTAAAAGACCACTCGGAGTTGAAACTGGCACATACCTGTCGTCTCCTTCGTTCATTTCTACGGAGGTTCCCCGAAAGTCAATGCCACGTCCTCTATCATTCCTCACCGACATCAATGATCTTCCGGAATGTCACCGGTCCTAGAGCATTCAGACTGATCTTGACGCACTTAGATGATGTTCGAAAGGTTGGAGTCTCCACTAAATGACAGTAATTGTGTTCATGTGTCACTCGATGGAGATTCTGGTGACGCATTCGTGAATCACAGTGCTTTCAGCACAGTAAATGTCATGGAAACCGACCGGAAGAAAGATCCGGTCATCTGTATGTTATCCGGCTTATCCTTCGCTCATCACTCTGAGATGGCGGCGAAAAGGGGACTTAACGATCTGTGGATGAGTAGGCGCACTTTCTTCCGCATGGGCGAGAAAGCGTCCCAAACGCCTTAAGTGGTTCATTTAAGACCGCTCCTCGAGTGTGCTAAGCAGGATGTGCACACCTGTGTAAGAAAAGGCATATTAGCTGTTAAGCTTATCCGGCGCATGGATACCAAGCTTGTCCAGAGCCTAAGAAATTTCACGTACGAGACTTGGCTTGAAATTCTTGATTTGTAACCAACTGGATTTTGACGACTGCGGCGATTTGATTATCACACACTTCTCCTTAATAGTAGGTTTCGTAGAACTGTTCTTCACTATAGCGAATGACGACGGCCGGCAAAAACATAACAGTAGGATTTTCGAGCTCCGTCCTCGGACCTTCCTTAGGCGGCAGTACTTTTCTTACAGGTTTATTAACCACTGGAACGGCCTTCCTTCTAGAGTCGTCACCAGCGCACTTAGAGATCGTCTGAAGGCCTTGAATGACTCTGATTTACCTAAAAATCCATGATGTAAGTAATCTTTCGCCGTTCTTGATATTATCTGTAGTATCCAAGAGCGGTGCTACACCTTGGTTCCAATGTTTGCCAGTGATCACTGCGTTTCAAACTGTTGGTAAGTGAAGGCCAGGCGCATACTCACTTGTCCACCACACATTCGAGGCTGGCAGAGCGCTAGAAAGAACTTTATTAGGATACTCAAAATATTTTCGGCTCAGTGGTATGTATATTTCCGTTCGCTTCAATTTGCAGGACCTTATTCTTTATCTAGCCTCGTCCAAGTACCTGCCCTTGTGGTCTTCAACACATCTCACGGTCGCAACAGGCAGAAGAGGAGGCGGTTCACCCTAGTGCTTAATGTTGGTCGAGTGGCGAAGAATCGGAGGAAGGCTTCAATAGTACCAGTAGCAGTAGTAGTGCACGATCAAATTTACTGCACAGGAATAATGTTAATTCTGTTACTTCAGCTCTCACGACTGGACACACTGACTACTAGATACAGTGTTAATGGTTCACTGTTATATTTTGAGATTTATTCTTGCACGTCTTCGTGTGCACACTTAGTGAACTTCATCCGTACTTTTACTCAACACCACGTACGCCATTCCCGAGTTTGAGTGATTATCGAGGGGACACAATTTTTTCACGCTCTTTCATTTCAACTCACTTATGTTGGATTGTTGATTGATAACCCTTCCTTATACATAAATTTTTTGACCCCGTGTTTCAACGTCTTTTCAACGCCTAGCCATTTGCTTTGGATATCGAGTGCAAAGTTTCTCACCTGACGTCGTCCGTTACTACCACTTGGTGCTATCTTCCTTCTGTATTTGGCGAGCTATCCAACTCAGCGGACACCAATCCATTGACAGGTCATTCCATTTTATCATTACGTCTTTCGTCCCCAGTTGCACATAACCGTTTGCTCCCACTTGCAACCGTTCTAGTTTTCTAGTGCTAGAGTATCCTCGACCGACCTGTCGTCTGGTTGAATAGGCTGCTACGCAAATGTTGAGTCCGCTGTTATTGTACAGCGCCTTATGGTACCCTTTGACATTAGTTACTGTGTTTGACGACACCACCGACGCCGTTATCAAAACGGACTACAGTGCTACCTTGAAAATAGCTGAATATAAAACGCGAAGCCACGCATGATGATTTCTACGAACCGATACCGCTTTTGCTACCCCGAAAAATGACGCCTGAGGAAGCAAAAGTTCCATACGTGTTGCAATCTTTGTCTTTTGACACCGCAGCTGATACGAAGGGTCTGGTGGAATGCGTTCCCAGTGATTTTTCTTACACTATTCCAAAGGCGACAGTCATAAGATGCATCAGTTTAGCACACGTTGCTGCCGTATGATTGACGCCATTCGAGGTCCCGACGGTGCGAGTTTTGTACACGACTTACTGAACCTTCTGGCTCATGCTCTTCGGTCTTTTTATCACTCCAGATTCTCGGTTTGCATCGGTTCTTCAGAGAAACGCCGTCCCTCGATGTCTCTACTTTGTTACACGTTACACTGGAAAACCGGAAATAAAATTGCTTCAAGACTTCAGCTAATTTGACGTAGGTGATCGGTCTTATTGCCTACCGTTATTTAACACAGAAGACCGTTCGGTTCGCGGTAGCCTGAAGAGGCCACCTTAATCAACCGTCAGCGAAAAAGTTTGCACCAGTGTTGCGACGCACATTGACTGTTACCCACGAGGATAGGTCGATCAAAATACTGAGAGAAAAGTTGTCTTTGACAGTTAGGTTACAGCTAGTTTTTGAAGCGACGACAACAGCTCCCATATCTCTCACTGAAACTCCTACGGTAGGCAACGGCTTGAGGCTTTCGGCTGACAAGATATGTAGCCGCATGGATAACATGACCTCAGAGGCTGATTAACCTAAAGGACGCCCGTCTAAACCCAATGTGTGATCATTGCTCACAAGCGAGAGTGGTTGAGCGTTCAGATTTGATCATTTGGTCGTGCCTAATGTGAGGCCAATGACACTGGTTTCGTAGCATCTTTCAGTTGCTCCGTTCATCTCAATAAGGGTACGATAACTGGCAACAGAATGGCAAACACGGCTAACAGCATCAGGCAAACGGTCGCGACAACTGGCATCTCACGGGCGCTTTCGACAACATGGGCATTAACAACCTCACTGAAGGGTTTGCTATCACCAGCTGGGCATTGTTTATATATTGAGGCGGTCATGCACGGCGCGAATCGGCATGCTACTACACGCGGCCCCCCGGCTCCCCTCTCTAGCTACAGCCAGACAACTGTGGGTCGGCCACTACCGGGGCCAGCAATATGCCCCAGTTAGGTGCAATTGGACCATCAATAACTCTTGGCCATCACGGTAGCGCGCGGCACCAAAGAAACCCCAGAAGACTAATGACCACACACCGATTTTTCAAGCTCTCAACGACCCCACAATCCCAGACGAATACATCCTGCCACACCTCAATACCTGTTCTCTGGAACTTGTTGGTGTTGCCATGCTCCCAGGGTTAGACGAGGTGCACATTTACTGGCACATTACGGTAACCGAGGACAGCAACTGGAAGACAGCTACTACAAAACTATTCGGACTTCTCGATTTCATTTGGGCCTGATAACGTAGTTCAAACGACCCGGCTTTCTGTGAGTGCAGCAACTCTACAGCTACCATTTCCATGTATCTACGTCGGTGACGTGCCACTCGTCAGACTCTCGAAGGCGTAACACACACGTGTTATTTTTGAAGGTTTTGCGCAGAATCGATAATTGTTTTCGGAATGAGCTCGTTCGATTTTCAGGGTGCCACATCGATCAACTCTCTATTACCTCCCGTTAACCAGGTCGAGTCCATCCCGACATTGCCACGCCCACTATAATGACACAACTTCGACGATTCCCTGGCGTGCTTAACTAGCATCTGAGAATTGTTACTCATCAAGTTGATATCTTGAGGCCCGTATTAGGCAAGGCTGACTTAAAGCGTAGGTTCGTGAAACTACTGATGCGGGCCAGCATAACTTTCTTAAAAGAGAGGGAAGCCCTGCAACTAGCCACCAGGCTCTGTCTCACCCAGTTGTGATCTCAATGCTCGCCGCCATCACGCCAACGAAAAATCGCTCGCTGCTATCAGTGCAGTCCTGCGACTATCTACTACTAGCAAGCATTGTTGAAGTTGCTGCTTGCGTCAATTGTTTCAGGGCTGCCATGTCCAATAGAATATCGGTGACCACCCCCTTGCCTACATTCACTTCTTTTTGTTGATGGTTTTTCCTACATTCGAAATCTTCTTGATAGTGATCGCAAACCTTCCTCGCGAGAGTTGTCACTGTAATATGTTTGCGATCGACGATTGTCAGTATCTAGCGGAGACACTCAATAGCTGCAACGAACAAAGCACAATGATGAGTGGCCGAAATGCAAGGACTCGTAAACCATCCTCAACACAACCCACACAATATCGGAACAATGCAGGCAGTGACGAGCACGTGTATTGCAACATGGAACACAGAGCAAACATGTGAACAACCATCGACGGATCAAAACAAAGAGGCCCATCCATAACGTCAAGGCTGTTCTCATCAAACGTCCATCTTCGGTTGGGGGTGTCGTCATCTGCGAAAGTAAGAAACTGGGATAAAAATACGCAGCGCTCATTTCAAAACGTTCCATATAGTTTTTGTTTCATTACAACACGATCATTCGAATTATGCGCGCGACGAATTCCCCCCATAAGGACGTTACTCCTGATGTGACACTAAAGCTTGATACCGTTTTCTTGTCGGAGCTTGTTATCACGCAGTTTACTCTTCCATATTTTTTTCAGCTGAACCTTCGTTTATGTGCGCCTTAGCCTTAGTTGGACCTTATTGCCTCACCGCTATGTGTCTGTTGCGTCTGGCCGCATTCACACGAACCGTTAATCTTGAAACATGTATATTTAGTGGATTCAGTATGGGAGCCTTTTGTAATTTTCTTCTATTCAGCACACTAATGTTTCGTTGTGTCTCACCAAAGTATCGATAGGAAACTTGCTTTCGCGACTATCTTTCATTTGATCGGAGTCAGTCGGTCAGTATGTCCGAAATTTATGGGCGTTCGCTCCATCATAGACGCGACTCTCTTAGGTCCAGCTTATAGGGAGGCATTGCGAATAGACTAAGCGCAGTTCGATTAAACACTGGACGCCCGAGACTAACATCGTTCGCTAACTCCGTTTTGTGGTGATCAAATTAACCCGACAATTGGCTGAAGGTTGTAGGTTCGCAGTGGCCTAGTGGATCGAATCTGGCGCATATGACGTATGGATGCGTCCTCTCAGTCACCAAACACTCAAGCTTCTCCCAGGAGAACCTTATGGTTTACTTTTCCTTCCTCACTGCTGTCTGCAGATGGTAATCGCACTCCATATCCCCAATAATTTACTACTGATCCCTAGGTGACTGTCGGTGATGACAATCTCAGAGCATCGTTGAATGCTTCTAGGAGTCCTCCCTCAGTTCATTCTTTGTTTGTGCGACTTCGTTCCATAGTCTTTCTTGATCTTCAAGGTGAGACGTCTGGGACTGACGAACTGTCTGCTGTTTCGTATGACTGTGATATGCTTGGGACCCACAAAACTAAGCAAGTGCCATGCCCACAGGCATCCATAGGGATGGCTGCAGCCAAGCGGTGAAGATGGAGCGTGTACCGTATACCTTACCCCGGCCATAAATCGTTGTCCATCTAAGCAACACTTGGTGGTGGACTACGGGCTCTTTGAAGAAGGAGGGAGAATGAGGAGAAGCTTAAAATTATGAAGTTTGGGTTAAAATTTCACGGGACGCTGATGGTGGGGTCTGCAGCTAGTAAGACTGGTGAGCCATCTGAGAAGACTGAGAGAGATGGTTTCCCAGCAAGCTTGTCATAAAAACCCTGCGCTTATGGGTTCCAAGAGAGTTCTGCAAAACAATGTGTGCGCAACTAAGCCAACAAAGTGAACCTAGTAGACTGTCTAGCTGGAACTTCTCGAAGGGTTGCAGTTTAATTTCTTCAACGTCATAGAAAAATTGAGCTTTACGTGCCCAACATATTGAGCGACCAATGAGAGAAGTTAGCCACCGGATTTGTTAATACAAGGGTCGAGCTGAGGCAGCTGTTGAACCAAGCAGAACAAAATTCACCCAGGCACCCGAAATATTCCGATAACGATTCGGGTGGCTCCATGAAATTACCCAGACTGTCGCCAAGAACGTTATCAACGGTCTGAAGCTCTCCATAGGAGACAATGAGGGCCTAAAACTTTTGTCACGATCGAATCAACCACAAGAGTTGAATTGCACAACCAAAGTTCAGCGCATTGTGGGGAGACGTCGTCGCCTCATGAAAAAGAAGAGAGCTAAGGTAGCTAACCGCCGTAAACACCGGTCGGCCACTTTCTTACCACGACTCGCTCAATTTCACATTGAGACGATTCTCAGTTTCCAGCAACCTGCATGATGAGCTAATCGACCGCTCATTTTGAAGCCGTGTCAGCTGAAACGAGACCGCGCGCCTGCGTGAGGATTCCCAACAAATGCCCCACGTGTCAACAGTTGTTGGAATGGCGGTTAAACCACATCGTTGTACAGTATGTGATGACGATCTTGGTTTGCCGACGTGCTGGCGATTCGAATGGGTCAGCAGGGGGAAGACGTGTTTCCCTAAGAAAGCTTGAACGATGCTTTGTTTACGTATTGCTAAGACAGACGGCTGAGAGTTGCGGAGTCCGTGTACACCGTTTACTGCGTACATGTGATGGGTGGCATGATATCCCGATGCGTGCAGACCTGGAGTCTTTGAGGTGTTCACTCCGATCGAAGGAATCAGGCGGTGAAGCCACCTGTTCGCATGATAGAGGGTTCCGTCCTGACCCGTGTCAACTAATATAATTCGGGCAGTCAAGAAAGTTGAGACTCGTCCTTCCAGATAACGACTCTGATACCAAACTCAGATGACTGTCTCTCAAAGTGGTTGGGGGTGTCGGCAAAAGAGCGAACGATCAGCATCCATGCATCGAATAGGACCAATACTGTTAAGCTTTGAGCCTTGCCGAGTTTGGAGTGTGGGTCGTTGGCCGATGGAGGTAAGACCAGAATCGACAATACATATATTTTCAATGGTCTTTCGGTTGAATAAGCGGAGGCTATGTCCGAAAAGAACGTTCAGCGTTGAGTTTGCTTAGCCCTCACGGCTAACGTCTTGTTGATGAAGATAAAGCCAGATTATGGGCTCCGATTTGCCGAAGGCAAACTCGATAATAGATCGGCAGGCAGGGGCAGATGTCAGCCACACGCTTTGGCATCACCAAAAGGCAGCAAGGATGGAGTTCGCTGATTAGATGATGCCAAGCTAGAACGATTGGCTCAGCACACTTTCGTCATAGTTTGGCGAGCGCTGATTTTTTGTTGAGGTATCTGACTGTTGTGATGCTCGACTAGCTGAGCGTACCACAGAGTCCAGTACTGCGCCCGAGGATGTTCGATACCAGGGTGATTCGCCGTGGCGGTCTGATAGTGTAAGCTTTTCTGTTAAGCTGTGGGTGGCTCACGAGTGTCCGAATTTATTAGTTTAGAAACTCTCCCGCGACACCGGGTTAACACGTAACTATGAAATTGTTAAGGCACTTCCGACCAAAGGTTATACACTGAGAGCTGACACCAGTAGGGATAACTCTTCTCTGGTGGCAGCTGTTCCACCACCCAGTGTTGATTCCGAACAAGCCTGCAAAGTTGTGAACTATACGTTACCACGTGGCGCAATACGAAAACATCAGTTTGAACAAGATCTTGTTGCAAGCGCCGGTCGTGATGAATGACATGGCGTTCGATTGTTGCGGTCGCGCAAGGGTTTATTGGCTTTGTTTTTCGAATACAGAGATGTTTTAAAGGGTGGAGGTTCCTGAAAGGAACAGATGGACATTGAGTTTCCTTTGGTGGTGCGACAAATGAACGTCTGGTCCACCGAAAAAGTTCGAAATCATGGTCCATCTTTTCGGGGTTAGTTCTTTGCCTACCTGCACATTATATGCGTTCAAGAAGATTATGTCCCATGGGGGGCATCGATTTAGAAATCTTACTGGTCAAAATGTAGGCGGGAATCCCCACCTAGTACCGGTAGATACATTTGGAAATTCCAGGCAAGTTGCGACAGATTTTCGCGGAATACTCCTGTTGAGTGGATTCTAAGTAGCAAGATGGAAGGCCAGTATGGCTGGAGCGGTGGTAAATATACGACTGAGCAAAAGGACATCCACTTATACAGTATTAGACCTAGGTGACCATGGTCACCAGGAGGTGCTTGGGGTTCATTGCCGCTTATGTGAAGCTTATTTAAGATCTCGATTGTTTTTATAAGGGAAAACATTTGTTTGGAGCAGCTTATTGGTCTGGTTTGCGACCTCTTGGAGTTCACCGCTGCGTGTAATCGGTAGACGGTAAATATTTCAGTAATTCTGGCGGGAATAACGGTTTTCAAGCTACCGAAGTTGTTATAATTTTGTGACGTGTTTCAGTACCTAACACTGTTGAATTTTGTCACCGTAGGTGTTTTTGTTTTAATCTTCTGAAGGCGTAAGCAAGGAGCCCAATCGCTTAGCGATCAGTGGAAAAATATCGAAAAGTAGTTCACGATAACTGGGTGAATTACTGGTGGAACATAATGCAACGGATGTCGTCGACGCATTAAGATATGCCTATCGTGAAAGTTAAGTGCACTTAAGACGTAAAACGTGACTAAAATTTCGGCGATTGATTCGTCATTGGACCAGAAGGACCAAGCTCTTTATCAAACCGCTGGCCTAAGACACCGATGAACATACTGCAACTTACAAATGCACACAAATACTGAGCAAGTCTGCAGCATTCTTCTAGTTGTAATTGGCATGTTTGGTCTTTCGCTGCTATCACGGCTGTACGCTTTCATGGAAGCATGACGTCTGCTGAAATGTGGATAAAGGGACTTGATCAACGGAGGACATCAAGGAGAACTGCCTACTTGAAAGTGTACAAAATGCCTGTGCAACTATCTCAGCTCACGAGTGATGGGAAACAGTAATCCACGCGGAAACACTTGCTACTTTTCCATCCATTTTGCTGGCTTACGAGTGAGGTCAAACAGTACCCTATACTGAAACACTTACTTCTGCTCCATCCATTTGTCCTAGTTTACGAGCGAAGGAGAACAGTAACCTTTGATGAAACACGCAGAAACAAATTGGCAGACAAATGAAGTCACTGAGAACGAGCAAGTAGGGAACTCGACATGTGTGATCTACTTGTCTGTGGAAAACGGTACACATTATCACAGGTTTTCTTTAGCGCAGAACGTTGGTATGCACGCATTGTCCGCGTTCTGCCGGATGACAGAAGCCGTGTATCAGATGAAGTCTTTGTCATCCCGTTAATCGAATCTGATACCTGCAAGTGTGTGCACACATGTGAAGGACGTCACTTTCTTTAATTATATCAAGGGGATATTCACTCCAGGTGCTATTGATCCGCGCTTTTTCCGGCTGATGTACAAGCGTTACATTGTTCGCAGGCCTTTTTAAGTCGACATCCACTGAGGGTACTGTACAGGACCCCTTTTTCATAACCACTGAAGGAGTGCAAACGATAGCAGAAGTGGAGGAAGCCGACAAATCTGTGAATCTAAAACGTGCACCAACCAGGTGACTGGGGTTGAAGCTGGTTGCCACAGAATGGATACCCGACTATGTCGGCCATCTGAATACAATCAGAGGGTCTTGTAATGACGGTTGAAGTTGGTTGCTGCGAGAGGCCGAAGCTGTGGGCCAACCAACTGCTGAATTGACAAGTTTTACTCTGCAGGCCACCGCCCATGAACGGGGACACTACATATGTATACGGAGATAAACACTGCAGGAAGACCTACTGTAGAGGTAGAAATATTTTCAAAACTGACAGAATACGTGTGCATGGGAGCCACACCGAGTGGTAAAAATGACACTCACAAATACCGTCCATGCAATCGACGACGGAAACGTTGTCATCGTGTTACACACAAAACAGCAGTGTTTAAGGTAACTGCTATAGGGTGGAACTAATTACCTTGCACTCAGCCACTGCTTCGAAATAGAGTCGTGAGATCTGCCCGTTTAAATGTTTTTGGACAAGATGACGCGAACGTGATCATTCGGTAGAGACTTTTCCTGACGTACAAGTCAACATCGACAACTTCACGACGGTCGCATCTGCAGGTAGTTTGCATTTCAAATTCTAGCACCAGCCGCTCGCTGGGGAGCCATATACTTTTATTGGCAACGGCTAGGACGCTCTAGGGTTCGTCCTCATTTTCAGCTGTCCGTTGGCATTCTCCAGCCTACTTGTGCGATTGCCGGAGTGGACGACACCGCTCTGCGCATGAATGGTTCACTTGGGTTTGACGTACAGCCAATGACACAACAAATAATTCATGTACTTCCTATCCGTCCGGCGGAGGATATTCAAGTCACGTTTGAATCTACGGCATACGGTGCGAGGATGCAACTTACTTCTCCCCACCATCTACTCTGGCCATTCGGTTGAACCAGTGACTGCGAAAAGATCTCGTCTTTTGGAGAGCATGGCCGACGAATTTCATCCAACTGCATACTTGCGATCGGTGTCACGTGCATGGAAATAACACAGTGATGTCACAGCCGAACACCACACGAGCTGCCCTCGTTCGCGCAGCCATCTTGTCCATCACATACGTCTTCACCGGAATGTGCTATCCCATCGTTCTTGGAGAAATTTCGAACAGTCTACACCATGACGCATACTTCTCACTACGAACGTACCCTCATATCACCGACCGTGTCCATGCCATCTGTTACTAGGATCTGGAATTACTTCCAACTTCGAAAGCATGAGAAAACGTTCAACGATATAGTTTCGTCTGTTTGTCCCGTAGTTGGAATCCACATTCACAACGTGCGGGAAACGTTGGAGTGGTTCAATTTATGTTCGTTGGGCAAAGCAGGTATGCATATATCTGATGTCTTAATCCCGTATGATGCGCACCATACCTATCGTACTGATCACAGACAGCACTTCCCCGAGGTTTTTCAATGTCCCGCTACCATTCTTACATAACAAACTCCCTGGACAGTGCAAGCTCCAACTTCAGGCAAATGTTTCCAACAACAGTGGTCGTGGTGAACATTCTGTAAACATCCGCTACATACTGTCTAATGTCAGCAGTTGGTGTATTTTACTAAAACAGACTTCTGCGCTCCTTCAATTCACTGATGGTGAGTCCGCGATTTGTAAGATGGGACTCATACCAGACGACTGAGGGGCTAATTGTACTCTAACTCGAAAGAGCTCACATCGGGACAGGCATTTCGTCGGGCCACATGAGATCGTGAAGTGCAACCTGTGTCGCGAGAACTGAGTTGTTAAAACTAACACCTGTTAACCCACTAGAAACGTCGCAAACCCCTGCATACGCTACTACGCCCCTTATATTTCGTGAAACGGTAACAAACCCAGAGGGATTTTAGGGACTCAAACCAACTTATCTTATTGCACCTCAGAACCGTTTTTGACTCACGGCTTGTCTCACGAACGTGAGTAACGTCCACATCCTCCATGTATCTCTGAAGGCCTTCCTGGGACTATGAGAAAGCACGGAACTCACGATTCTCAAACATCCCATTGAAACTCGCAACTTAGTCCATTTCCTAAAAATGAAAAAGTATCCCGATGTGGTGAATAATATCGGCATCATCATATGTCTAGATATACATTATTTCAGCTTATGTTTTGAGCAATGAATGGGCATGCATTAGAGCAGTTTTAAGCGGCAACCTGGGTCGTTGGGTGCTAGCACAAAGTTCCGCCATTTCACGTCGCAATTCAGTTATTCCGGGGTTTAACTTCGGTTAACTGTGCATACGGCGTTTGTCAAATGTTTTGTGCAGAGCTGCTTCTCCGGTTTACTTGGCGGCCTACAAATTACTCACAGAAGAGTAGCGGGTAACTCATTGCCCAACTAATAGCAAAGACGTGATGCCCCAAAAACGCTCCATATTACATTTGGGGAATCCGCTGGCTAACATGACAGACGTGAGGGTAACATTGATGACAGTCCGCTGTAATTCTCAGGAAGTCGCTGATTTTGCAACTCCCGCGGTGGATTCTGCTGAAACTAGGACTTTCCTACTGCCTGCTGCTAGTCTGAAAGTAAAACTGGTAGATTCTAGTCACTGGACTGTAACCGAGAGAATGATTTTTCTGGCCGTATTTTATTAGACGGCTGTGTTTCTTTAAGAATTCACCTGAGTGATTCATAGCAACCGATTGCTGAGCGTAGTAAAATATGGCTAACAAAGTTTATTACGTTGTGGTGAAGTCAGGGTATGGGTCGAGAAAACCTATTCGATTCACTCACCATGCGTCAGCTGCTAAACTCCATATTTAACACTGCAGGCCACAAATGTGTATAAGAACCTCCAAGAGCAGGAGCTGCTAGCGTGATCGCCGATACAAAGGACGAAACTTTCCATTTAACTTCCTCAACATCTGTAACGGTCGAGCTCCATCCAGTATACGTACACACTGCGCGCACTCGAATCGCGATTAACACAAAACCAAATAATTTGCAGGGCTCCACAACACACCATTGTGTGCGGTCGAAGGGGGCTTAATAGAGTGTAGGATCCAGCGAACCAAGGAGGCAGTTCGAGAAAGCAATGAGCAGACGAAGGGTGTATTGTTGTTACATAAAAGTAACGTGCGAGTGGGTGACCAATAAGGCGAAACGGCAACGCAACGGAACGGTAGGCGTGGGCGCAGAGTGAGTCGAAATTTCTAGTGCGCAGCGTACATGTCGTTCAAACAGATGCTCAATCACACTTGAAGCTTCGCAGCAAAGGGGAGCAAATGACATGGAGAATTTTAATGTAGTTACCGGTAAATGATTGCTGTCTTTAACCACCTCCATGAAGTAAACGTCGGCAATTTCACTGTCTTGGCCGACTGCAACGAGCCAGACCTCTGTACGCCTCACGGAATTTATTACATACCGCCAAAATAGTTAAAACGTTGTACTGGTAGCTTACTTTCAGTAAGTACTGGTTTGCTCCGAAAGTCCTTTGATAAAGATAAATTCACTCATCACTCGAGACAATGTGGGTTACCTGCCACTGCACAAGGGCCGTAGATATAATTCGGCAGCCAGGTGTGACCCACCTCTTTTCCCAATGTCTGTCCTTAATTGAGCAAAAGTCGTTTGACGACACAATGCTGGTGCCCTACAAACGTAGTGACTTCTCGTAAGCAACGGACTAGGGCGGCTGATTACAGAAGCCGCGCGTATGTTATCCTACTGGACTTCTCGTACGTCTTCGGCAAGTATATTACCGAATGAGGCATGTCAAATTACATTAGTAAGGCACTGGCAGGAATATATGTATTTCATCAAGTAACACAGTGCTATTAACGTCACATAGAAGGTTGTCATAATATCATATATTCCATTGTTTATCAAAGTTCACATAGTCAGTTTTTCGTTCCCCCGTTTATCGCGTGATTCCGCACTCCATTCTTGATTTCACTGATATATCTCGCGTGGGAAAACACCCCACCCCGCCCGGATACTTGAAATTCCGCAATGGTTGAGCATATCGCGAGCCCCCGGAACTCTTTGGAATTTGAGCGAAAAATGACGTCCGGTCGAGAGGTCCAAGCGTTCCCCCGCGGAAACAACCAACCAACCTTCGAGCAACGTGGACGCACCAGGGGACAGCGTTCTCCCGATGTATGGGTCCGAACAACAGTTCTGAAAAGAGAAACAGGGTGAACAAGCATGAGCCGGAGGCCCAGTAAGCCATGCACAATACTTAAACAAACGAAAGCTAAAACGGCACCGGCAACACAGCAGCACGCCCCGTCACACAACTCAAATTCAATTCGTACGCGCTCGCTGATTTCGGTTGCGCGTTACATTAGGCCAGCGATCAACCTGTGGAGCTGCACTTGATGTGACGAATCAATTATTTTATCGAATCGTGCAGACCCCAAGTGCTGTCGTTTTACTTCCGTCGTCGTGAGAGGCTGAATCGGAACCAACGTACACATGAGCCAGATCAAGAGCTCCTTCGTTCCCCATTCGAGATGGCGGGCGGTAAAAGGACATCCCGCCGGTAGGCCGTAAATGTTGATGGGGCGGGGAGTGCTGTCCGGTGAAAATTCCCCATCAAGTGACGTACCACACGGATCTATCTTCGCTGCCTTGCTGACCCTGAACCACATGGATGATTTGTTTGACACTGTGGTCATTTAATGCCGCCTGTAACCACTTGATAAGGCACTGTTCAGGGGTACGCCAGTGACAAAGGTCACGCCTTCTTGCAAAGCAGCCATATCGGTCGATTTGCCCAGCTCGGTTTCAGTGGTCACACTCAGCAAATCTGATGGCAGCTGTGCGGTTAAATGCTTGTGCTCCGTATGGACATTTCTCGTTCATTTTTTGGTGCGCCCTGCGACGTGATTTGTTTTGGCACCCCGTCTGTCATGTATGACCATTTCATTTGATTTGCTCTGTGTCTGCCTACCATATGTGGTGGTCTCATTTGATTTACTTCGCGTCTTTTCGGCAATGTAGCGTAATGGTTGCATCACATACATTTGGAGCCTATGTGGTCTACTATGACCGGTTCTTCCAGAAAACCATCCCGCTGCGTCTCTTTTGTTTCCCCGGCTTAGGGTCAAAAGACTAAGCACGTAGTTGAAGTGGACGGTCTAACCATCAGACGCAAGTGCCCTGCAGGGAGGAATCTTAAACATCTGCCAATGCAAATAGAAGTGCGATGTACCGATAAACTTCCAAAATAGCCAGCTACGCCCAGTGCCAATCAGTCGTCATCTAGTTATATTTGGAATGCAAAAAACAGGATTCAAACTAGAACCAAAGAGCAAACGAGAGATCCGGACGTATTGCTGATCAGCAGGTTTACACTATCAATATTTACTGTGAGCGTGAGGGCCAATTTACTTACTGAGATCCGCGATCACCATCCACTATCTAAAATTTTTACCGTTATACTGATTCATGCCACGCTCGGGTACCATGCCTCAAGAGAATCAGCGATACTACCAACATTATACAAATTTTCTAGCACACGGGATACTCTTCCATGAATGTTTCGAATAACCAAGATCACCAATGGGTAGTCGGGGGCTTGGTTTATTTTCAAGTTGACCATCACTCACATTTAATCGCAGCCCTCGCATTCAGATAGACTTTCCAGCCGGCCTCTTCGAAAACAAGCACTAGACTCGAGTTTCGCTCTCATTAGAGCTCGTCAGTAGTGCATATCCTTGCCACGACCGGGATTTGAACTCCGGCCATTCCAATCATGAGGCAACCGTGTTGATCACTGCGCCCCCATTGGCCTCACATTAGGCACGACCAAATGATCAAATTTGAACGCTCAATCACTCTCGCTTGTGAGCAATGATCAGGTTGCCCGATCGCCTCGAGCGGAGACACAGTAACTGTCCTGTCAACTCCGCTCGATATCCTCGCGATTAGGACTTCCGAGACAGGTCGAGATCACTGAACTCATCAAATCTGCAAGGCGATATTTTGGATTACTGATGAGTAGTCGGGAATTTGGTTTATTTTCGAGTTGAAAATTACTCACATTCGATCGCAGCTTGCGCACCCATTTCACCAAGCGAGCACGAAGCTCATGGAAACAATCACCTGCCGAGATTCTGAAGCATGGTAGCTTAGGAGCATTCGGAAAAGTGCCAGAAGAACACTGGAATTACGCGCTGTATGTCTGTACCCGCCGGCGTACTATCTTGACACCCATATTGGATAACCGGGATCCAGGCTTTAATCTCTGTTCCTTCTCTTCTATATGACTGCTGATGTTGACTGTTTTGGGGGACAGGGTAATTTGACAAATATCCAAGTGGGCATCCGCAGTTCGGCAGTTGCAGGTCTACATGAATTCTAAGATTTGCTAGTCAAACACAAAATGAACCAAAACACCAACTATGCGAAGGTAGCTCGAAGTATGACTCAGAATTTTTTGATGCCACTAAGATTTTACTCTATTTCCCTCCTGGGCGATCCGGGTACAGGTTTCCACAAAATGTTGCTGTTACTCCACCGTTTAACGTTTTCTTCTGCGCATTACCATGTCGTTGTTAACATCTTATCAGTTCATCATTATAAACAGAGTGTAACGCTAGTTTTTGTGTCTATTAGTCTGAGGGGCACCAGACCCAACATTATTGGCCGCCGTATTAATGTACAGAAATGAAGACAGTGCTAAACTTGTTTTCACTGACGCTATGTTGGGCGCACCGACCTCATAGTTGAAGAGTTTCCAAGCTGAACGACAATAAGTGACCGCCTCGCAATCCGGCAGATTATGCAGCTCTCTTGCCGCAGTGCATAATTTTCAGCTCACTATTGTCGAATGTGAGAGTTTTCCTATCGGCCACTGGCGCATTGCTGAAAGAAGGCACTCTTCAGGAGATGCTAGAATACACCATGTTTTAGCGTCATTCACATACATGAACTGAGGAAGTTGAATCAGCTGATAAATCTTCCCGAAGTTGTAGGAACAACAAGGGGTCCAGTTCGGATCCTTGCGAGATACCCGTAGAAGCAGCATATGAGAGAGGATGCTCGTTGCCAACTCCATAGAATAATTCCTGCCTATAAGTGTTGGGTCCGTTTACATTCCTTGCTGTCGCGACCAACAACTGATAGCCTGCGAAGTAGAACGTGGTGAATTTCCTTGCCAGAATTCACGATAAAGTCTGAGAAGCCAACAACTGCCTGATGGCGCTCTTCCGCAGCCATGACCAGAAAGTCACCGCCATTATCAGGTTGATGCTCATAGTTCGTTGGCAGTTTTTTGAACCCTGGAGACACATGGAAGCTGTGCTACTGGGTGGTAGCTGCCTGTGTCGGTTCTGTTGCCGCCTTTGTATATCGGTGAGATAATACCGTGCTTCCAAGTGTGAGGGGGAACACCTGTGACATGTGTCGGAACAGCACCACATATAGAGCAGTTTGCGTCGCAGCGCACTCTTCAAATAGGGTTAGCGGTACGCCGTCAAGACTTCCCAGCCTTCAGCTCGACTTCAGCTTCCCAAAGGTCAGGAAGATTTCTGCTGAAGTGGCGTGATTGCGTTCTTCCGGTAGCCCCGAACCGTCTGGATATACAAGGGAGGTCAAGTATTGGGAGCGGAGTATCTCAGAAGTCTTTCGACTGCAACCCGACAAACAAGACTGACCCATTAGTGAGAACACGGCTGATTGAAGTTTCTTAAAGAACACAACGTATTCACGGGACTACCTGAGACAGTCGTTCCACAGGCATTCCACGCGGGATTTCATTTGGGACTTACTCTTGCCCATTCTGAGGGCGAGATGGCTGCAGCTTTCAAGATTACATCACTCAACCTGCAATGCTCCTGGGGACTAGCCTATGTTTCATTAGAGGCTCATAACACTTCCCTTGAACGCCTTGGGGATAAGTGGAGGTCGGCCAGACGAGTAGGTTTAACTTGTCGAATAATCACAACCTCACACATCAACCTGAACTCGGTAACTGCTTGGTCACTAAGGCCCAGAGGAGCATCGATTTGATGGTTGTGAATATTGAATCGTTCGCTAATGATTCAAGTTCACACCGAGTTACGCGTAATCTCTTGGTCCAGTGAATGCCGCTTGAAAATCGGCAAGGCGCCCGTTTCGAAAAGGGCAAGTGTAGTAGCATGTAGTGCGCCGCCATGTTGTTTTGCCACACATACTCCCTTCCGCTTCCTTTCAGGTCCTCGAACACGTGGGTTGGCCGCGTCCGTGCAACGGGCTGAGGAAGGTGACCAACCAGAACCTGAGGTCGGCGGTCAGTGAGCGTGAGACCACGTCTGATTGGTGGGAACTCCCGGACCGTGGGGCCCTGTATATATATATGCACGAGGACACGTTGCTGATTGAACTCTCTCGGTATCTGAGTTGCATTAATACACGTTTCTTTTTGATTCGTGGTTTTTCCTATTCTGTGAAGTAGACCGATTTGTGCTCGATTGTTAACGTTAGACACTGTGTGCACTGTAACCTGTGTTGACCCAACTGGAATATTACAATTTTGGCACCCACGGTGGGACACATTTCCGGATAATGTTCAGTTCATCAGATACCGAAGAGATGCCGAGACTTGTTCGAGCGGCTGAGAAACTGTGTGTTTCGGACAGCGGACATGCATTTCGTGTGCGACATGAGCATGGACTCCCAGCGCCAGAGAAATACACGATTGGAGAGGACTTCCATATTTGGGAAGCCCAGGTGCGCCGCTACGTGCGGCATTTTAACCCGGAACAGCAGGTGGACATCGTATTGAGTTTGATTTCTCGTGAGGCTTACGGGAAGATCGTTGACTTTGATATTCCGGAGAATCTTGAGGACCTGTTTCACTTTCTGCGACGAAGGATTGCAGGTCTGCGCCCTGCGGTTGAATACCGGAAGAAATTTCATGAGCGACGCCAGCTTAGCACGGAAAGATTGATGGACTATATGCAACAATTGAGGAGACTCGCGAGGATGGCGTTTGTCGAAGAGACACAAGAGCAGAGAGAAGGCCGCATTCTGGAGAGGTTTCTCGAGGGAATTCGTCAACCGCAATGTCAGCGTGAATTTCTCATCCGCCCTCCCAAAACCTTGGCTAAGGCTGAGAAGCTGGCTGAGCTGTTAGACCAAGTGGAACATGTTGAGTCCGGGGATGAAAATTTTGCTTGTGTGACCCAGAGCACCCCCGCTGACCGATTGCAGGGTCAGATAGTCCGCAAAAGCGCTTATGCAAGAGGCGGACATTGTACACAATGCCATCCGAAAGTGAAAGCGCCTAACTGGCAGAGATGTTTCACCTGTGGCCGGCATGGACACCTGGCGCGTGGGTGCCCGTTATCCGCCCGGAAGCGTACACATGCCGGTAAGTCTCCTGTATGCCAATCGCGTATTCCTTTTGTTTCGAAATGTGAGGATAAAGATGTTGCATTATGTCCTGTTCTGAAAGCAAAAGTTGGCGGTCGTGACTTTGAATGTCTGTTAGATTCCGGGTCCGTATGCAGCCTGCTTGATAAGGAGACATACACCATCTGTCAGTTTGATGCAATAGCGGGGCCTGGCAGCCAGGTTCTAGCCGTGAACGGACAACCGTTACATATATTGGCGTGCGTTCGCGGGACAGTGCAGATAGGAAAGTGGACGTGTACACTGAATTTCTTCGTTGTTCCGAAGTTACCGTTTCATGTCGTGCTGGGCAGTAACTATTTGATAACCATGCAATGTATCCTGGACCTACCTAACCTGGCCGTACAGGTATATGGCGAGCGTTTTCCGTTGGAACCTGTGTACAAAACACTGGCAGGTGTTGTGGAGGTCCGTACAGGACAGCATGTAACGAAGGGGGAAGTGCACGCTGAGTTCGAATGGCAGAAATTTAGGAGCACCATCATCTCACACCTCCCAGCACACCTAGCACAGAGAGTACGGGATGTAATTGAAAAGCATCGGGCGATATTCTGGTGGGAAGGACAGCCGCCTGGACGCACTCACTTTGTGCGACACAGAATTGACACGGGGGAGGCACACCCGATCCGGCAAGCGGCTCGTCGCTTACCAGTCCATCTTCAGGGCCAGGTGGAACAATTATTAACAGACATGTTAGAGAAAGGCATTATCCGGCCGTCAACATCTCCATGGGCGTCTCCGGTAGTATTAGTCAAGAAAAAGGATGGCTCCTTAAGATTATGTGTTGACTATCGCCAGTTAAACGCGGTAACCAAAAAAGATTCGTTCCCACTACCACGTATCGATGACACTATCGATGCTCTTTCGGGCACCGAGTGGTTTAGTACCCTTGATTTGGCCTCTGGTTACTGGCAGGTGGAAGTGGAGCCCAGTGATCGCCTGAAAACCGCGTTTGTGGTACCCTCTGGTCTGTACGAGTTTGAAACCATGCCATTTGGATTGACGAATGCCCCGGCCACCTTTCAAAGATTAATGCAACAGGTGCTCGGAGACCTGATCCCGAAGCAGTGTCTGGTTTATTTAGATGACGTCATTGTACACGGACGTACCGTTGATGAACATTTGCATAACCTATCCAACGTCCTTTCAAGACTAGCGGAGGCTGGACTGAAATTGAATCCAGCCAAATGTTCGTTTATGCGGACCGAAGTAAAATATTTAGGACACGTCATCTCACAGTCCGGTGTGAGCTGTGATCCCGAAAAGGTGCGTAAGGTGAAAGAATGGCCAACTCCTGAGAGTGTTGAGGAAATTCGTAGTTTCCTTGGGTTGGCTTCTTATTATCGACGATTCGTTCCCCGTTTTTCTCACATAGCTAAACCTCTAACATTGTTGACGGAAAAGGGGCGAGTGTTCGAGTGGTCCGAAGATTGTCAACAGTCGTTCGATCGATTAAAAGATGCGTTATGCACTGCCCCCATTTTGGCACTCCCAGACACAAGAGCGGACGCGAAAATGTTTATCTTGGATACTGACGCCAGTGACGTCGCTATAGGGGCTGTACTATCTCAGTTAGACAATAATGATAAAGAACATGTTATTGCCTATGGAAACCGGAACCTCAACAGAAGTGAAAGGAACTATTGTACCACTAGAAAGGAGATGCTCGCTCTAGTACATTTTATTAAACACTTCCGTCACTATCTCCTCGGAAGGCGTTTCTTGGTTCGAACGGACCACTCATCACTCCAATGGCTGCAGAATTTTAAGGACCCGGAGGGGCAAGTTGCACGTTGGCAAGAGTTTTTACAAGAGTACAACTTTGAATGTAAACACAGGCCTGGTCTGCGTCACCGAAATGCTGATGCATTATCTAGAAGACCGATTCGCGACCATGGCGATTGCCCCTCATGCACGAGGTACTCCATGGCGATCACCATCAGGCCAGAGGAGAATAATCGATGGGCTGCCATTCAAAGTAGCGATGCAGATCTACAAATCATATACAGACGAATAAAAGAGGGGGGGCCACGTCCGACCACCCAAGAGATGGCAGGAAGTAGTTGGGAGGCGCGTTGCCTGTGGTCGTTGTGGAACCATCTCTATATAGCCGATAATGTCCTTTATTATCAATATGGCCCGACATATGAAAGCCAAATTGTGGTCCCAGAATCGGCGGTTCGAAGTGTTTTGCAGGAACTGCATGAGAATTTGGGGCACGCGGGCCAGAACAAACTTGAAGAAGCCGCGAAACGACGTTTCTGGTGGCCCCACCAACGAAGAGACGTCAAGGATGTGTGCAGTAGTTGTGGTCTGTGTGCACAAATTAAAAACCCCAAGAGACAACAATGCGCACCGTTACAGAGCATGCTGACGGGGTATCCGAATGAAATAGTAGAAGTTGACATCGTCGGGCCACTACCAGAGACCACCCGAGGGAATAGGTACATTCTCGTGATGGTGGATCATTTCACTAAATGGTGTGAAGCGGTGCCAGTGCCACGAGCGGATGGCGGAACTACCGCCAAATTCATTTTCGACCACTGGATCTCGCGCTGGGGCGCCCCAACTCAATTGCACACTGACAGAGGGTCAAATTTTGAGAGTACAATGATGCATGAACTGTGTAGAATACTGGGCATAAGGAAGACAAGGACGACCGCCTATCATCCGCAGGGTAATGGTGCTGTGGAGCGCGTCAACCGCACCCTGAAGTCCCTCTTGAAAGCGTTTGTGAGTTCAGAAAACACCCGCTCATGGGACGAAGCCGTATCTCAGTGCCTGCTCGCATACCGTGCTAGCGTCCACTCTTCTACCGCACAATCACCGCACTACCTGCTGACGGGAAGAGAGATGCGACTGCCGTCCGACTTGCTGGTACCCAGATTGTCGCCAGATAACCTATTAGCCTCAGACTATTGCGTTCAGCTACGTGACAAACTGGCGAAAGCATATGCGTTAGCACGGGAACACCTGCGGACGGCCCAAAGGAGACAGAAGGATTACTACGATAGAAAAGCATATGGAAGCCCCTTGAAGCCCGGCGATAAAGTTTGGTTGCGTGCAGAAGCCCCAGAAACTGGAATTCCAAAAAAATTGTTTCATGAGTGGAAGGGGCCATACGTTGTGCACGACATCATTTCCGAATCCACCTGCACTATACGGGACGTTAACGACAATGGGTCCGGACTCAGAGTGGTACATTTCAATCGTTTAAAGCCTGATACCACAGGACAGGATCGATCAACTAATTGCGAGGAGTTAGAAGTAGCTGGGGAGTGCACTGTACCGCCAGAGGGAGGGCAGTCCGGAGCACTGCGGCCAGTGCTCTCGACGGGGGGGAGTAGTGTAGTAGCATGTAGTGCGCCGCCATGTTGTTTTGCCACACATACTCCCTTCCGCTTCCTTTCAGGTCCTCGAACACGTGGGTTGGCCGCGTCCGTGCAACGGGCTGAGGAAGGTGACCAACCAGAACCTGAGGTCGGCGGTCAGTGAGCGTGAGACCACGTCTGATTGGTGGGAACTCCCGGACCGTGGGGCCCCGTATATATATATGCACAAGGACACGTTGCTGATTGAACTCTCTCGGTATCTGAGTTGCGTTAATACACGTTTCTTTTTGATTCGTGGTTTTTCCTATTCTGTGAAGTAGACCGATTTGTGCTCGATTGTTAACGTTAGACAGTGTGCACTGTAACCTGAGTTTGACCCAACTGGAATATCACACAAGTGATTACTGCGTAAATAATTTAGTTGAAGTTTCCCTTATAATTGTTATCAGTGATACTATTATTCTATATAATCTGATCACATTCCACATACGTCCAAGCCTAACCGAAATTATAATTGTATTTTCGAAACATGGTGACCAAACTTACTCGTCGTTCAAGATCCGCTGGTACCAAAACCACAATATCGAGATCTGAAGCCGATGTTAATCGTTTTAAAGACAAAGGTTCCAGGTCCGGAACTTATGTAAGCTCTTCTAAGGTTACTGCCGTTAAAAGGGGTGAAGATAACTTGTTGGTTGCCACTCCTCAGAAACGCCCCGAGGCAGACCCAAATGCATGAATATCTGCATACTTGCCCATTCGTGTTTATCGGAGTCGACACACAAAAGAAGTCACTTCAGCCACCGTACGATGGTCCGTTTAGAGTACTCGAACGTAAAGACAAGTATTTCTTCATCAACCGTAATGGCACTTGTGATCCAGTAAGCGTCGACCATCTGAAAGTGGCCTATGTAGATCCTTCTGACGTGCCTTCTCAACCGGCCATTAATACCCCTCCGCCCCATCCAAGTCTTTTGAATAAACCAACTACGCAAACTTCACAAACAGTTTCAGAATCCGTTACACATGCTGACGATGAACAGTTATTTCATCCCCCTACTACACAAACACGTTACGGACGAACGCGCAAACTTCCCGTTCGTTTTGCAGATTACACAAACTGATACCATTCGTTTTCTTTTCGAGCGTCTCATACACCAGTCAACGCTCTAGGGGGAAGTTCTGTAGCGTTCTGTACATCATTTTGTACTTTATAATTTTTCTTGTTCACTCTTCTCGCCTTTATCTAACTAACTTGTACAGTCCATGTTTAAATCGAGTTAATCGATCGATTTGATAATCAATAATTCAAAATCTACCTCCGAGGTCGTGAGCTGTGCGTCCTCTCTGCGTTCTGTGTCGCTCGTGTACAGGTTTCGGGAAGGTAAAATACTAACGAAACCAGCCATCTGTTTTCGGCGAAAATATCTTGAGAGTAACATCGCGGTTCTTTTCCGTCGAATATTTCATTCTGTGTAGTGGATTTCTAAACTAACACACCTTCACGAACTACTGTGAGTCATTTCACTCTGGTTTTTACCATATTTTGGCTCCGCGCTCATGCTCGAGTAATTTGACAGTGTTTAGGTCCACTACATTGTTCTGTTCCTGTAGATAGTGTATTGGCGGATTTATTTGTCAAGGTTTCTTAGCTAGAAGCAGAGCTCGCCCAATTAAGGGCAAGTCACACTGCACTTGATTCCCTAAAAGATAGTCTGGTCTCTTTGTCATATATTTTCAAATTTCCCGAAAGTCCCAAGATGAATAACATTCGGAGTGCTAGTGTGTTCATCAACACATTGGTAACAGAAATCACAAAACGGATGCGTTGCCATCGTATTTAATGTGCCAGATAGGCTGCACCTAGAAAACAATAAAAAGATACTCTTGAAGGTTACTGGAATAGACTCAATATCATATACCTGCATCCGTCTTCGAAAGAAGACACAAAGTTCTGCAGCCCGTTATCATTCAAATTCCATAGCGAAGCAAATGCAGAACACTTCATACAGAGCCAGGACCTTATTAATTCTAAAACTTCGCTCAAACAGTTGAAAATTATGAAGGACAGAACGCCCCTTGAAAGAGAATGTCAAAAACTCTTACTGAGCAAAACCTCCGTCTCCGTCTCTAACCATGTCATCCAGGATGCATCGGAACAGAGTACAACGATATCCAAAGATGACAATCTGGGTTCTAAAGATCGCACAATATCGCTTTGTTGCACCACTCCCGAATGAACCAGCAACCCTACCGACAATGCTAACTCCATCAAAGAGAACAAATTCGCTGACCTAATTGATCTAATAGTAGATCTAGACAGTTCCAACAGCGTGTCGAGCATCGGGGGTACCTCGGTCGAGAGGCCAATCGGCAAAAGTGGGCACACGAACGAATCTGTCCACATAGAAATCAACGGAATGTCTAGTCCGCAACCTATCTGCGCGTAAACCGGCCCAAACAAGACAGGTCACCGTCAGTCTATTAATAAAAAACACGTTGATGTCTCAATTTCGNTGCGCGATCACTGTAGATATATACAAGCCATACAAAAACGAATGATTAAACAGTAGCACAAAGGTGAAATCTGTTACAAGAAGTACGTTGTCAAAGAGAAAAAACTGTAGTTTATGGAACTTTGACAAATGCATCTGCGACCCTACCGACAATGCTAACTCCATCAAAGAGAACAAATTCGTTGACCTAATTGATCTAACAGTAGATCTTGACAGTTCCAACAGCGTGCCGAGCGTTGAGGGTACCTCAGTCGAGGAACCAACCAGCAAAAGAGAGCACACGAATGGCTGTCCATATAGAAATCAATGGTGCGTCTAGACCGCAACCTATCTGCTCGGAAGCTAGCTCAAATATGACAGCACACCGCCAGTCTATTAATCAAAGACACGTTGATATCTCAACTTCGAACCAATCCTGTAGGAAACCACAAGCCGACCACCAATGGGGTGCCCGTGGTAACAAACTTTCTCCAAATCACTACCCTACGGGTCGCCAGAGGTTTCCTCTTGTGCATTACAAGGGAATAAACAGGCAGAATAAAACAAACCCATACCTGGCGATTAAAAAGACGCGTCTCTCACCAACCCCCAGCTCCAGGTTTCTGCCTAGTAATACCGGTCTCTCGCGTGACGCACCTATTCACGTTAGACTAAACCGGAGCCCCTCTGAAGTTTTTCATCCTATGTTCAATATTCCATTCAATACGGATAGACCCTACACTTTGAATGCTCACTTAAACGCAACCTGCGATGTCTTCGTTGACAAGGAGCAGGCGGACATGACCAATTTAGTGGGACACCTTTCAAACCTCCCCTGCTAACTCCGTCCCCTATTGTTTCACTACCTAACCATACCTTACTTGCACTTTTCCACTTCCTGTCATGAACTCAAACACAAGTGACACCAAACCATTCTCTAATGAGCTCGTTACAAAGATATCAGACCAAGCACTGTCACCAGAGACCTTGACTCAAAAAGATATTTCCGTTTTATTCATTTTTTAAAGTATAAAAATGATGCTGAACAAGAAAAATGCACTAAGTTTATTGCTTTTTAATGCACGTTCTCTAATTAGTGAAATGCATATCTTATGTTTTTCTCATATTGTTCTAATCACTGAAGCTTGGTGCACCCCTGAGACTCCAGACACACAACTAAACCTTATAGGTTATCGCATGTTCCGCAGAAATCGTNACCAGACCACACTTTAGACCTCATCTTTACCACAGGTATCTCTTCTGCCACTGTATCCGTCTTGGAACAATTTCCAGGAAATGATCATAACACAGTGAACTTAACGTTCGACCTAAAAGCTGTTGAAGAATCGACCGTCATACACTACCGTCAAACTAAATTCGTCGACTGGAACGTGTTCACCACACTGGTGAGATCTCTGGAATGGAACACGTTCTTTCTTACCTCCGATCCTAGTATTGCAACCGAGGCGTTTACAGAACACTTCAGGTATTGCATGAACATCTTGGCCCCGCAAAAGTCAAAACACCGTAATATGTACGGTAACGGCATGAGTCTCACTCCAAATGAGCAAGGCAAGCTCAAAAGTCATAAATCACGGTACCGAAAAACAAGCGACTTCTCTCTCATCATGCAAATGCATAAAATGTTCAATGCACTTTAATATAGAACCAAAATGCTCCACATGAGTGAAGAAGAACGTGCGCTTAAGAGCACAGATAAGAGCTCGCAGTTGACGCAGTTAATAAGACGCAGGAATAATGGGAGAGACCCTGCCATCTCAGTAGTGACACTGCAGGATAAAACCACTGTAGATGATCCTCTAACAATCTGTGAGGTTTTTAATTCATATTTCGCTGCTTCCTTCAGCATCGAAGATCACATACTGCCCCCACCTCCTCCTGTAAGTACAAGTAAGTTCCTAAGCCATATACCTGTTCATGCACAGCTCATACGCTCTCAGTTAGCTATCATCAAACCTTCTCACCTACCTGATCTTGATGGCATTCACCCGGTTGCTCTAAAATACGGAGGAGAAGAAATCCCTCTGCTTCTGCTTAATATTTATACACCTTCTGTAACATCAGGTTCCATCCCTCTCCAGTGGAAAAACTCTACATTTAGGCCCCGCTATAAAAGTGGCTCGCGACATGAAGTCAGCACTTATCGTCCCATTAACCGTACCTCAATTTGTTCTAGGGTGTTGTCGCATGGTTGAATTCTTGTTGTCACGAAACCTTATAAACCACTCCCAGCATGGGTTTCTCAACAAGCGTTCTTGCATGACATGCCAGCTAGAGTTTCTTAACCATGTGACAGAATCTACTGATGCCGGTGAGGCGATTATCAATATACTGTTGGACATGGCGAAGGCTTTCGATCGTGTGCCTCATAAGCGTCTCCTGCTCAAAATAGCATCCTTCGGTATACGTGATCCACTGCTTTGCTGGTTTTCGTCATACCTTACAGACCGCACACAAACAGTGAAAATAGGAGACAATAGCTCAACGCCCAGACCAGTTACTAGCGGTGTGATACAGGAAAGAGTTCTGGGACCGTTACTTTTTCTCATATATATAAACGATATGTCAAGTTATCAAGCATGGCAAGCTATTCCTATTCGCTGACGATATCAAACTTGTATACAGCTTCCTTCCTGGCAATTATAATGCATGCTTAGAAAATATACGGAATGACCTCATGTCATTGCAGATTTGGTGTCAAACTTGGCTGATGAAATTTTGAACCAATAAATCCACTATCGTTGTGCACGGTTGTCACGTACCAGATGGCTATATAAAGCTGGATGGTCACAGCATATTAACCGCCCTTTCAGTACGTGACCTGGGGTTGCGCTACTCAAACTCATTCAACTTCGCAGAACATATATCTTTCCTAGTCGCTAAAACCAGAAGGACGATAGGTTACATTAAACACTCATTCTTCTTACCTGCTGCACGGTTGCGCCTTTATAAACTATGCATACGACCCCAGTTTGAGTACTGCACGTTCATATGTGGCCACCTGTGCAAGTCTGATGGGCTAACTCTGGAAAGCCTCCAACGTGCATTCACGAAAAGCTTATTGGGTTATCCATCTTCTCTGAGCTACAGAGAATGCTGCCGGACGCTTGTACTCGATCCTCTCAAGCTCAACCTTTCCTTCACGTATAGTTTGGTCTATGGCAGTAAATTCACCGTCAGCTTCACGACTAGTTTACAACACAGGTCAAAGTATAACCTCAAAAACAAGGAATTCACTCTGGCAGCGCTTAAATCTCGGAAAAAACTGCGTTCAAATTTTTTCCTAGTAAAATATTCCTACATTTGGAACACACTTCCGTATGCATTTCGATCCAGTAAGAATATACACCAATTCAAACGAAACTTAGAAACTTTCTTAACGATGACGAACGTCATGTCCATTTTCAAGCTCTACTCGTCTGAGAACGTTATCTTTGGAAACGGACCTAACGACATCTGACGAAAAACCCTGTTTTGCGTGATGTTAAGTCATGCACCTCTCCAACCGATCAAAACTACCGCTTTCAGGATAGACCTTGTACTTTCAGACTTGCCAGCGAACATGATAACATGCCTATAGTCAACACGTATAGGTGTCAATATACATGCCCGTTAGTAACAACCCAAACAACCTGGCACACTTTTACCCCATACTTGTTGATAGCTTGTGTGTCTGTGTTGTAAACCACCATGCAAAAGATGGACATCCTGAAATCGTTCAAAAAAACGCAATCTTTTTGTCTCATGACTGCATGATAACCTCGAGCCGCAACTCTTCCTTTTCCTCCCCTGATAGACCACCCGAAAACCTCTCGGTGTTGTTAAATATTTTTCTCATTCTATATACCGTCTGTACAAAGATAATAGACATCTAAATTCGGCAATAATCGTACACTAGGAATAGCTTATAATCGATCTCCTTTCGCGTTATTCAATAGCAGCTGTTCGCATGTGGTATATATTTCATCAATCAACACAATGCTATTAACGTCACATAGAAAGTTATGTTAGAATATCACATGTTCCGTTGTTCGTCATAGCTCACATAGTTAGTTTCACGTTATCCCGTTTATCGCATAATTCCTCTCTCCATTCTTGGTTTCACTGATACATCCCGTGCGAGGAAACATCCCACCCCGCCCGGACTCTTAAAATTCACCAGTGGTTATGCATATCGCGAGCTCCTCGAAATTCTTAAGAAGTTGAGCCAAGATTGACGTCCGGTCGAGAGGTCCATGCATTCCTCGCGAACGTATATGCGTTCCCACCTGGCCCACATCATGGAAAAATTTTCTGCACTATTTTTTCGGGAATATCTACATGGAATAATGGGTAAATTCTTCGGTAATACACCCTCTCCACTCTCCGACCACCGATTTTTGGCACGACCTTGAGCATCAGGCCAGCGATCACCTTGTGGAGTCCAAATTGATGTAACAAATCAAATATTTTATCGAATCGTGCAGACCCCGAGCACTATCTTCTCAGAACCATGAAGCTCGAAGTTTCCTGAGTAGACTTGAATTTTCCCTCCATATAATGTCGGTTTTTGTCTGTTTTGTCACTCTACTCACTTAGCTGACTCGTTGGACAATTATCAAATTTGGTGTTCAGTTATGTATGTGCTAAAAATCACTGCGTTGATCACGCTTTCCTGAATGTTCTTCTTACAAGTGCGTCGAGAAATATACCATTATTATTATTAATATTATTATTATTATTATATTCAACGACAAATATACTCTATCCTCGAAACGGTTAACGAGGAGGCGCTCGTAATAACTGGATTTCATACGGTACTAATTGAATCAATGTACAAGAAAATTGTGTCTCGCCTCGAATGTGAAAATCTTCAGAAATCAAAGAAAGAAAGTGCCCGCACGAGAAATTGACAACCAGGCACCATCAACAATGATGGGCGATAAAACGGGTTGAGCTCACTCAAACAAATGGTCATTGGTTTGGTCAGAGCAAAACGACTGTTCATGCATCGAGAAATGACGGGAATCATAAGTTACTCAAGGAAAAATAAGGAAGAAAAATGTCTAATTTCGGTATTTGGAAGTTTACAGGGCTCGGACTAAATAGGGGTGAGGGAAGCGGTCAAAGTAGGTGATGTAAGAACAAGGAGGAGTAATGTATCTCATTTGGGGAAGAGAGTAGAGCGAAGGGCCACCTTTCAACATCAAGTAAACCTCAGCAATATCAAAATAACGCAACAAACCTTGACAAAATCAACAGTGAGCAGTGGTGGTGTTGTTCGTAGATCGGGTTGATGGTTTTGGTATTGACATGTTCGCCGAGCTCGGAATTTAGGTTGCAAACGTTTCATCACCAAGCGAGGTGACATCATCAGTGCGTGAGTTTCAGCTGAAACACTCACGCACTGATGATGTCAACTCGCTTGGTGATGGGATGTTTGCAACCTAAATGCCCAGCTCGGCGGACGTATCAATGCCAAGAGCACCGGTCTCAAAGACCTCTACCGTGTATGGCCCATTAGTGAGGGGTAAGCCCAGGTAAGATGGGACGTGCCCATTTTGTAGCGAATACATTGCCGCACATATCCCTTCGGGCCGACCTTTTACGCGAGAATCGATAACCATGCATCGTCTATGCCAAAATTCTCCGTGGTGACGAACTTACTGTTTTGAGGGTTGGAATCCCCGGTTACTAAGACCACAGTGTTCTTCAACTCATCTGTTCCATCGTTTATAAGGCCTGAGACCATCTTGTTGCCACCGAAGGTGTTTACAACTAGCGCCGAAGGCCAGGCTGACTGATCGAAGAGTGGCCACATTTATCCAAACAGACTGACATCGACCGAGACATAGGTCACCACTTTTTCTCTGTTGATTGTTTTAATACGCAAGGTGTAATAACCTGAGGTAGCAATTCCATAACAGACGACTTAGAGGTTAGCCACGTAGCAGTAATGCTGATAATAGCGTATTTCTCTAACTGAGTCAGTTCCCTTAGTTCTGTCAGCTAGTTTCGCATGGATAGTGCATTGGTGCATTGATACACGAACCACCAACTATAGATGCAAATATGAGTGTCAGTCTACGCCTGCTGAGGAACGGCGCTAGTTTAGTGGCGGCCGTCGCCAGAGTTAGACCGAGCCCTGTGGGTCTGGCGCCTACAAGTTTTTGGGATTAAGCATTTACTTTACGGGAGCTGGCTGAGTGATAATCTGTCGATTTGGACTTGTGCAGGAATACCAAAGGCACTTAGTTGGCCCTCGAAGTTTTGTCACCTAGGGCGCTCATGATAAATCCAGAGCATCCACCCCTGTTTACCGTGTCTGGTGAGGGTTTGATACAATCGCTTTGCCCAGTAATGTGCCCCCCGTTATGTTAGGCGTTTGGATAGAGGTCACGTGTGCAGGTCTCGGTTGTCGTATAGTGGACCAGGCTGCACAACCTTCCGCGTTAACAGAAAGCTTGCTAAACACAAACTTCTATTGGCTAACGTCATGCAAATACGCCGCAAGGTTTTGGTGGAGGGCAGCTTGCGTGCGTCATGGTGTTTCAAGCCAGTGGAGTGCATGGCGTTCTGGTTGGTCACCCGCCGTTCTTCCCTAATGAACCACTGGAAGTTGGGGTTGGCTTTGTCGAGGTCTCCGTTATGGGACTGAGAACACGACGGCGTCAAGACTACATCCTCAACGACCTGAAGGTTATCGACAGTAATACGGGTAGGACGGAGTCGCCCATCCTGATTGATTTCGTGTATTACATGAAGCACAGGTTTGCCGCCTAACAGGAGCTGGAGTGCTTCTCAGCCACTCTGCCACTCTACCAGACGAGTGGTTGACGTTCACCCTCAGACACGTTATGCAACGAGGGATTTTGCCATGCTATTCAAGAGCAGGCAACATCACCTGAAGAGTTAGTGTCTCACGCCTGGTAGTAACAGCGACTAACTGTTATAAATACATCTTGAGAGGAGTTAAGAGCTATACTTGAGTTTGTTGGTACCAGCGATGTTTCCTTATATATATTCATACGGGGTTTTCGTTTGGTGGTTTGGAATTGCCTCGTTTCGACCAAATTGTATGGAAGTATTCTTGTGTCCGAATTCGTCAAATTAGCTTGTAGCATCAACGGACAACATTTAGTAGTGCGGAACTTGTCTAGTGCAACAGCCGCCATTTGATCTATGGAATTTTCTGCTTTAGGCTCAGTGTTAAGACTTTCATTGGCTAGTTGTCCAGTGCTGACCACCAACTCCGCTTGGCAGGCGAATTTCAGAGTGGGGTGACCAGCTTAACAGACGTATCCTCACCAGCGGCGTGGTGGCAGCGGAGAGAGGATGATGGTACGTCTCTTATTCTCTACTAACTGTGGGAGGAGTTTTCTCACTTTGACAGTGTGTCCGGAACTCAAACGAGTCGCAAGTCACCACTTCACTGCACCGGCCGACCACCCTTGAGCAGGCCTTACCGGTATCTATGGGTAAGGTGTTTGCGCGACCCATTGGAATCAGTGATAAAGAGTTCCGCTATGCACCAGCTTTAAACAGAGGCTCATTGGGGGATGCAGACCTAGAAGAGGCACGCAGAGAGGGAAACCAATAATAAGTGAACCTTTGTTGAGATAAGAGAGAAGCAAAAACTGGCTGAGATGTTAGGTATCAACGTCTCATGGGCTGAGGTCCAGTAAGAAATGGCTTATGCATTTGGGCGCAGAATGAAGTGTGGAGATGAATACAGAGGACAACGTGAGCAAACATCATAATAGCGGTTTTGAGAAAAACTTGCCATGGAATGTACGGTAACTCACCGTTTTGTGCATTAAGTGCTAGAGCGCCGAGTTGAGTGAGATGTTGAAAATGCTGCAGTGTCACGCGGCTTTTATCCCTCTAGGCTGTCGCAGTTTCCCACAGAGCTTGTACCTTCAAAATAACGCTTTGAGCGGACGATTCATGTCAATCATATCGCCCTTCCTCTTCACGCAAAAACGCACGAAACTGTCCATTAGTCTTTGATACATTAGGATGTGGTTCTCAATATCTTACGAATATCTTAAACAGAGAAAACAACGGGTTAGGTTGATAGATGATTGTGTCGGAAACCTGAGCTATCTTCGAAAGTACAATTCCGCTTATGAATACCACATTTTCATGCCACAAACTGGGACTTCCCGCGAAGGTCTGAGATACGTGGATCCGTTTTTCATCCTAATCGTTATGAATTACGCGCCTGTTGGGCTGAGGGGTATCCACTGAACGCAGGGTGCAGCAGTGCCATTGAGATACATAGCAAGTACTGAGAACGGATCGGAATAACTGGCTTGCATTTTGATTAAACGAGAACCCAGTGACACTAAAGCGATCTCGAGAGACGCAGGTGATGAGTTCAGAAGGAAGACTTCTTCAGCAGTTAACAATCCACTGAGGGGAAACTGTCTTCCAAGGAGGGTTCAGGGAAGGAGCCTGTAATATTTCTGAGCATGTTCACGGCAACCATCAACATTCATTGTGTTAAAGGACTTCTGTATAGATCTGTGCAACGGAGGTGTTTGAAAGTTGAATTTCGACAGAGGCGTCAAATTTCAAGCAGATTCAGATAAGTAATTTCAGGTTACGATTAGTATGTGGTGTTTCTTAAGCCCGCGACTAATCTGGTGGCCGTGTGCTGGGGGTGTTACTAGGCTTCCCGAATTCACTTCCCTTTCATTATTGTGAAACATGATCCTGCACAAGGGGGCTGTGTTAAAACTGACTAGGATGTGCATGCTATCACGAAGAATGAAGCTGAGTGGTTCACGTTTTCATAGTACACCCGGCCGGAAGTGGGAAAACCGAACTTGGCGGCTGGTTCGATTTTCGGCACTGCGAGAGGAAGAGATATTATTGCCATAAATCACTCGCGCATTGAGTTGCCACTATCGTAAAAGGTCTGAAAATAGCCTCAAGTAACCTCGGCAGCACGACATCTATTGGATTTGAGGAGGTCGTGCGACATTGTAGCACTTTCAGAGAGAGTCAGATCGTCTTGTTGGGACGGTTTCCGACGCATTTTTCCTGGTGAGAAATCTCGAGCGGTGTTGGACACCTCTTCTCTTTCAGATTTAGCCAACTTTGCTCTGAAGTTAACGAAAGTTAATCGAACTTCCTGTGATGTTACTCTCAGAGATAAGCACGGTGGAAGTGCCGCATAAAGTGGCGAAAGTGGAGGTATTCCATGCTAATTTAGGGACAGTCTTACTGGGTCTCTCAGTTCAAATGCAGCGGAAGCGCTCCCAGCTCATTAGGACTAGGTCACGCATCAATGCTGACTCCAAACTCTCAGTCAAATAGGTTTTAGTTCCATCATTCAAACACTAATCGACTTCCGCGTCTCCAATCAAAACAGAGGTGGTTGTCCCCGCCCCTTTTCGATGGCCGACCACTTGTGAAGCTGCTTGGGTTTAGTGGAGTGGCTCCCAAAGATGGTACGTACGACTGCTGTTCCTCCGTACTTTCGATACTTCCAGCTTGAAAAAGTTTTGTTGGAAGCTACTCTGTTCCCAAGCTATGTGACTTTGTTAGTCTGTTGGGATCACCTCCTGCATCCAGGACGTATCACATCTAGCTCGCTTCAACCGCATTTTTTTCGGGTGGACTAAATTTAGTTCTCGCTGAGTTCTCTTTCATCCTGAGGTGCCACCCGAACTTTCGTGGGTCCAAAACTGCGGACCACTCCCAGTTGTTCAGAAAGCGGAACAGTTGGTAAGACTTTGACACCGGATTAACAAAAGCGGACGAAGGTTCCCACAAAGACACTCTCAATGTTCAGGCCATGACAGAACCACCGGACCCTCCAAGATGTGCGGAACTCATTCGCCCTCAACGCATTTGCTCTCGCTACTAGGACTGCTTTCTCAGGTTCTTCTTCGTTCTCCCGACCAAATGGAGAAGTAGCTCTCAACTGCACGCATGCTAACTGTCTGGGCGTTTTAAGTAAACAACAACAAATCAGGCGACTGATCCACGATGCTAGCCCTCATATTCTTGTTTTCACAGAGATACGGCTTTTAGCGGATATCAATGGCAAGGATCGGCGTGTTCCGTGATGCTCATTGTGGGGAGCAGACTCTTCCGAAAGACGCGTGGGAGGCTCTGCCATTTTCCAGAGCCAGAAATTTTCCGTGCCAACTGTCATGAGCAAACTCACCTCCGCAAAGCAATATAACGCGCCGCGGCTCAGACTTTAGCTTCGTAATCGTGACAAGCTTCTTGTCGGTATTGGTTATTGTTAGCTGTCCTGCAGCACATCTGACGATGAATCCTTGCTGTGCCTAAGAGTTTCTTGCCCACACATCGTTTCCTCACCTTCTCATTGTGGGTGATTTCAACGCACCCAAACTGAAGTGAGCAGCTGCTTCTTATGAGGACTTTGACACCAGACTTTCCAAATATTCGCCAATGTCGTTCGGTGAGGAAGGCTGGATAAAGTACTTCGAACAACCTACAAGGTATAGCCAGCGACAATCGCCTTCTTTACTTGGTCTGGTTATCACTGATGAAGCTCACCTGACAGACCAGGTCACCAAACCACTCGCTACTAGTTTTTGATTTTTTCTCGTGCTGGTTTCGAAGAGGTCAAAAATTGCTGGAGGGTAGACGTTATCGCACTAAGAATATTCATGAGAACACTAAGCCTCGAGTGTGACTCCGCGAACTGAAACCACTACTTTTCCGAAGTTACCACGAAGCTGATAAGGCATTTGTTTCTAGCGAACTGTGGAAGTTCTCTTCTCGTTCACCGATTTCACAGAGCATAAGCCACCCTTTTGACGTACGTTTTCACCTGTCCCATAAACGGTAACTAAAAGGTGAGCCGGTGGATCTGGAGGCCTTTCGCATAGTGCGAGACAGGTGCAGGCGGAAAATCTGTTAATACACTCAATAGGTACAGAAGAAAACCTTTCTGGTGGCCATGGAAGGTGCGAAACTTCTAATGAAGTAAATGCTCCCCCGGAGGAAAACCTGGCAATTGACGCCTCTCATGCGGTTTCTTAACGAGAAAACCACATCCAAAACTTCAGTGATTGCAGAGATGTCCAGAAGAGACTACTCGACAGTATACAATGCGATTTTCCAGGACAGACATCCCATCCTCTCGCAGATTAACTTCCAACGCCCACTCTTGACAACTGGCTCCTCTGTGTTTGTCTTTCAGCGTCTCTTGTTTGAGACCAATCCTCATAATGCAACGGGACCAGGCGCGGCCCATAACTAAATTCGCCCAGGAAAGCCTCTTGGCGTGATACTGCACTCCACGACCTGTTTCAACAGACGCTTTGGAATGGTACTCTTCCAGGAGCGTGGAATGAGACTACTCTGACACCCATATTTAAGGTTGGAGGTCGATACTCTCCTGTTGGTTATTGGCTTACCAGCTTCACCAACATCCTATGGGTGATGGTGGAACGTCCGTTGATGCACACATCCTTAAGCACTTTCGTAATACTACTACTACTACTAATAATAATAATATTAATAATAATAACAATAATGGTATACTTCTAGACGCCTCTCTCCCCTTCACTCAGCGTGACCCCAATCCCGACCGGTCATGGATAATCTGACAGAGGCTAAAGACATTGTCAACATTCCAGATGTTGGCTTCCTCGATTTGCCGAAGCTTTCGACCACGTCCCACATAACACACCTTCACGTAAACTTGAAGCATGTGGCATCTAAAGAGGGGTTCTTCGCTGGATTACTTTTTTTGGCGATCGAACCTTCAAAGTGGGAACTGAATCGCACCCTCGTTCTGTTACCCCGCACTCCACCGACGTTTTCCGAGGATGAGTACTTGCTCCGATGTTGTTTCTGGTATACATCGATGACCTCCCCGACCTCATTCATGGTAGCGCGTTCCTCTATGATGACGACTGGAAAATCTGGAATGTTTGTGATTCCAATGCATTTCAGACTGACCTTGACCGTATCGTGCTCTTCGGATGACTGACGTCCCCCTGTGGACGACGGAGAATGTGCACATGTGTCACCTGGAAGACTCCGGGAACCTATTCGTGATACACAAAGCACAGTGTACAAGGGACATCTCGAAAGTTTGTCTGAAGGAAGACCCTGGAATTTGGCTTTCATCTGATTTGTTCGTATCATATCACTACCAGATGGCAAATGAAAAAGAGTTTGAAAGGATTGGGATGATGAAGCAGCCTTCCATTGCTTAGACAGGTGAATTTTTTGAGCGTTTCATGCGGTCTGGTTAAGACTATTGCCTGAGTATGTCAACCAAGTCGTGTATACCGGGTTGGAAGACAAACTGGCCGTTCGACGTGTCCAACGAGTAGCCAGCGGACTAGCCATTAGCTTACGGAATTTCTCTTACGGGTCTCGTCTTGAAATTCCTGATCTGTATCCGGTTGAGTTTCAAGCACCCCACGGTGACTTGATAATTACACGTTTTTTAGCACATGATTCGTGCAGCATTTGTTTGCCAGAGTGTAGTAGCTTAATCAGTGATAAGAGAAACCATCACAATGAAACCAAGAGAAGCTGTAATGGCAACGGATTTGTACGAAAGGATGTCCTACAAACAAAAAGAGGACGTATAAAAAATGGAATGACTCAATGACGAGCCCAAGTGTGTTTTCAGCGATTTTCAGCGATTTGTACACGGGTTCGAGGCTAGGGGCCCAATCTACCCGGATCCAGCCGGTTTGTTCGTTTTGATGTCCGGCCGTTTCCTGTTGCCCTGAAAGGCAGTCACTGAAAACGGGGTGTAGCACCGCTCTTGAGGGTTACAGAATGTACCAATAACAGAGTAAAATAATAATCTAGCAGAACAGGATAAATTATTAATTTAACGGTTTATTAAGTGGGTGAGAATCCAATGACACTTTGAGACGGTCTTTAGAAGAGCAGCTAACAATCTTTAGTGGTTAGTCGTTCCAGTAGTTGACAACCTTATAAGAGAAGAACTGTTGTCTTAGAAAGGTCCGAGGTCGAAGCTTGTAGAGCTTCTTGTCGTGACCTCTTCGACCGTTATCACTTCCCAAGGTGAAGAATTGTTGCACGAGTCCTGTGCTAAAGAGATTATGTGTAAGAATTAAGTCGCCGCAGAGTCCACGAAACTCAAGTGGATAAAGATCGAGAATTTCAAGGCGAGACTCGCAGGATAGATGCCGTGAGCCAGTGACCATTTTGGTGGCTACTCGCTGGACACGTTCAATGGCGAGTATGTCCTTCTTCAAACCGGTGTAGACGACTTGATTGGCATACTCGAGCAATGGTCTTATGTAGACTCTGTAAAGCGTGTGAAAGGCGCGCTTGTCAATCCGGGGGAAGGTTCGTTTGATCATCCCGAGAGTCATGAGACCCCTTTTTGCGGCCAGCTGGTGATGATAAGAGAAGGACAACCCAGACGATAGCCAGATCCCTAGGTCTTTTTTGAGGTCTACTTTCGTGATACCTACTACACTTTGTGCACCATGTATCACGAATAGTTTCCCGGAGTCTCCTCCGAGTGACATGTGTGCACACTTCCTGTCGTTTAGAGGGAGACTCCAATCATCTGACCAACACTCAATACAATCAAGGTCAATCTGCAATGCATTGGGGTCACAGGCATTCTAGATTTTTAAGTCGTCGGCATAAAGGAGGGCGTTGCTAGAGATCTACTCGGGGAGATCATTGATGTAGATCAGAAACAACAATGGACCAACTACCGATCCTTGAGGGACTCACACAGGGACTGGGGATGGAGACGGAAGGCCTGAACCTGTTTTTACTCTGAAAGTCCTGTTACCAAGAAAGGAAGTTATCCAGCGGAGAACCTCTCCTTGGATCCCATAGGCTTCTAGTTTATGCAACAGAGGACCGTGTGGGATACGGCCGAAGGCTTTGGCAAAGTCGGAGGAGATATCATCCGAGATATGACCATTGTCTTTGGCATCTGTTAGGCTATCCATGAAGATTAACATATTAGTTATGCATGACCGATCTGGAAGAAAGCCATGCTGGGTCGAAGAGTAACGGTTATTCGAGAAGAAATCCTCAAAGATAGTGCCTTTTAACAGTCGCTCCATTATCTTGCATGGGATGCTGGTAAGGCTGATCGGCCGATAGCTAGCAGGAGAGTGACGATCGCTTGTTTTAAATATAGGTGAGACAGTGGCCTCTTTCCACGCCTCCGGAAGAGTGCCTGTCCGAAGTGTCTGTTTAAACAGATCGGAGAGAGGCACCGCCAAACGGACGGCCGCTTCTTTGAGGATCCAGGGATGGATCTTGTCTGGTCCCATGGCACTATAAGGATTGATCTTAAGCAAGAGGTCCTGAACGTCGGACACAGAAAAGCCAGCTGTCAGGATGGGGTGTTGGAAGTGCCTCTTCGGAAGAATTGGATGCCAGTTTGGCAGATCCACATTGTAGACTGATGAGTAGTATTCCTTGAACATCTCGGCAACCACTTGGGAGTTGGAGGAGGTTTCTCTGTCGGGAAGCCGCAGAGAAAGCGCTGAGGGCTTAGTTATTTTTCTGGTGTCGTATATACTTGAAAAGAAAATTCTTATTCTCGTGAGCTACCTGTAGGATTTTCGACTGCACGTGTTGGGTGTGTTGCCGGATTTCCCGCTTGCACCTGTTTCGTACAGAGCGACAGGCCTCTAGGTCCTCTGGACTAGTCGTTAGCTTCTGCTTAGAGAATAGACGAGAACGTACTTTAAGAAGGCGGCGTATATTCCACGGAAGCGGTGCACGAGAGGGGAACTTCCATAGTTTTTGAGGAACAAATGCCTCATAGGCTTCGTGAATGGCAGCTTTAAAGGAAAGGTAGTTCAAGTTCACGGAGTCGGATGTGAGGCTGAGTGTGCTCAAGAACGTCCTTAGCGCGTTGAAATCTGTTTTCTGGAAGTTTCGGAATGAATTCTTTGTTACAGCGTGTTGGAGACAGTAACAGATAAAGTCAAAGGTTAGTAGCATGTGGTCACCATGCACTAGCGGTGGTTTGATGACCACCCTATCTACCAGGTGAGTCTCGTTCGCAATGACCAGATTGAGCAAGGAGGGTGTCTGCCCTGGACGGTACCTTGTAGGTAGATGGACATGCTGTGTCCAGGCTTTCTCATGGATCAACATTGCCAAGGGTTTTGAGGACCGGCTAAGCGATTCCACACGCAACGTGGGATGACGAACTTTCGACGTCGATGGCTCAAAAATACGCGGAACTAAGAATTTCACAGTGCGATTACTTCATCAGCCCAAACATCCACGGGAATGAAAAATACAGAGATGGCACGCGATAACTCCCGTTTATTTTTGATGACGATCCAACTCAACATATGATGGTGGTGCTTTCAAACAACTGTACATATGGGGCTAACAAAACAGGGTGTACAAAAATGGCTCGCAAAATAGGATTATGAACTGTAGACACTAAAAGAGTAGCTGATAACAATCGAAGGGCTAACTACAAGAACATGCACATGCTTAGACCTCAGACCTTCCTTAGATAGCAGTGCGTTCCTTACAGGGTTGCCAACCACTGGAGCGACCATCCACTGGAGAGTGTTAGCTGCAGTTCTGGGGGACCGCTTCAAGTATCCATTAGATTCCCATTTACTTGAGATAATGTTCGATTATAATTTTATTCTGTTCTTGGCGCTTTCTACAACCACCGTGAGCAATTCCAGTGCATGCACTTTAGGTCGAATGAAGTCCACTGGAGATCGAAACAGACAAACGACTCGATCCAGTTGATTCAGGACCATCGCCTTGGAACCATTGAGTGACCTTGGTGTAACCTTGGGCACAACGGAAAGTGCCGACGCCCTCGTCACAATGTCAGGTGGTGCCCGCCTCCTCAACTTATGTCGTAAATTTTTCAACGGAAACACAGTTCTAAGCGGTATTCGTTTGAATTTGCAACGGGATATCAGTATTTTATCACCAATGAGAAGCGAGGACATGCCTTCGATGCCCCATGTATTGAAAGAAAATCAAATACCGGAAGCCGATCGCCGACGCATTGAGGAGGAAGTGCGTGAGATGACAAAAGTATTGTTCATCGTTTTTCGAAACACGGTAAAAAGGATTGGGTTCCTTTAGGTTTCCATAGATCGGATAAAAACGAAGATTTATATCGCTACAATCTTATCATGTTTTTCACATTTTCATTTTTTACATGTGGAATATTTATGATGCTCTGGTATCTCCCGAACAGATGGTAAGTTTGTAATCCGATTGGGTTGATTTTTTTGAATTAGTAACTAGTGCTCGCCATATATGTTCCCGACGGTTTGTACACGGGTTCGTTTTTGAAATCCTAACTTACCTAGTTGTAGTCAGCTTGTAACGCGCTACAAGCTCCTTTGTTCTTCGCCCGCCTAGCTGGCTTTAATCTTCCAGGAAATAGCTGAAGACAGCGTTCTGTCGCTCTTGATGATTCGAGCTAAATATTGGAAAAAGGCTACCGCTGTATGTTTTGGAGTATTGGACATGTCTTTTAAAATTACATCCAGAAAAGCAATCATCTACCTCAGAGAGTAGATGAGCGCAGTGGTTGATGACTGAGCAGTTGAGAAGTTGTCTCTGGGGTTTGATGCCGAAACTTATACAACTTCCTAGCATAATTTCGTTTTCCTCTGCTGACGACCGATATCAGTATCTGGTTTACAAGTCTTTTGCTGAGGGAAAAGTGAGTAACCCACTGCGGGGTGTTTAAAATTCGTATAAGCGTACACCAAGAATTTCATGAAACTCGACGCAGACTTGCGACCGGTTTGGTAGCCACTTCGAACCCGTTCCTTGATATTTGCTGTTACTAAGCTTGTACTCTTGACCGTGTTGGCATACTGCGACAACGTTTCCACGTGAACCGTTCCAAAAACTTGTTTATGCTAGTGAAACGTTCACCTTACCATACTACCAGTTGCAGATCTTTTACGACTATATGGTGAGGGTGGATGAAAAAAATGCGATTTAGGTGTCTCTCAGGTTTCTGGAGCTTCTTTTGGGTCAATTTTCCTGGTATTCCTTGTGATCTATGCGCTGTGCACCACGGAGACTTACGAATCGTCACCTCGAAGACCGATACTTGATCTCGCGATGGTCAGTTTTTCGAGCGCTGACCCGTCAGCTTAAAGAAGTGCTCTTAAAATAATGTAGTCATTGATATACGATGGATCAGTGACACTGATAGAGAGAGAGCTCGGTTAGGACGCTGGAAACTTATCAAGGCGGGGTGCAATCCTGGGCAGGATCCAACCTCGGAGGTCACTCTTCTGGTTTGTATGCGAGAAGGTTGTCTTTTGCTTTTGCTGACTTGTCCGTAGACGGAAGCTATTCTGCGTAAAAAAGAATTAAGAGCCATTCAGGGAGTTATGTTCATATCGCGTTTCAGTAAACATTTTATTGTCCTTTATGCTATTTTAGTGTATCTGCTCAACTAGTTATCCCAAAACTTAGATTGACAGGCTCTTACACACAAGGATTCCTGGTTGTGTGTGTGCTGACACTGTCAGGACGCCCAACCGTAGACAGAAGAACAGTTAGGGCTCTCAACTAAATGCTTCAGTTCAAAACGTGCACAACAGGGCAGCAAGTTGGTGGCAGTATACCAGAACTGGTACTTTTCCCGGAAAAGGGAGGCTAGCCTTATTGCAGCCGCCAACCCGGAGGACCAACAGATTGTGGCTTGTCGGATCTTTACCTTTTGGCCTGTCTGGTATGAGTGATTGTCGATGTGGTGATCACATCGTCCAGTTTAGCCTAGTATGTCATCGGAATGTGCAAGCAGTCACACCACGTCAAGGTCCAGTCCTCACAACGCATAGGCCATCTCTCAGTATAAACGGGTTCGTCCTGTCTGCCGCATACAGCAGGGCGGATAGGCGAAAGCATGCTATTGTTGACCCTTCTCCCACTGTTCTATCAAAATCAGCTCTCAGGCCCCTTCTGACCCTAATTTTTGGTGATTACTCTACAGGTCCCATAATGAATATAACTAAATATGACCCTGCGCCGGTGAGTTACCTCGCTTAACACTTAACCACAGACCTCCCTCGTCCTTTGCTCAGACTTGGAGTGCGAATTAAAATAGGTGCTTTCAGCGTTCGCATTCCGAAACAGATAGGTCAACAGGTCGCTCTCGAACAAACGTAAAACTCATTAAATGTTGATGTCTGTTGTGTTTCAGAGACTAGAGTTCAGGACACAGGTCAACGTGTGGAACTAACAGCACCCGCGTTGTCTACCCGAGTACTACTCCGAGTAACTTTACGGCTATCGCTACCGGTCAAGCCGAGGGTAGATACAGTCGTCAGCGCGTCGGCCGCAGCCGGATAGGTAGATTTGATTCCTGTTATTAGTGGACTTTGCGTCGTCCGTTTGGCAGGTTCTCTTGAGGCCAGCTTTAGGTACAATACTTCTAGAAATCCTTTTGTTATGCCTGCTTTCGTGTCCAGTTGACTGCAGTGACGCGGACATCAAGGACGCCTCATCCGGATCTAGCCGCTCTCTTTCGGTCGACACATGGTTCTGGTATGGTCATTCTCGCCGGATATGTGAACACCCGCGTCGACCGTTTTGATGAGGCCGAATCTCGTTCTAGGTGGCAGGTTTGGGAGAGCATCACATCGGTGGGATACTGGTGGACTACTGTTACAGCTGTGTGCTGAGCATAAGCTGTTCATAGCCCGCACTAGACTTAGGCATCGTGCAAACCATTGTTACACTTAGCGCCCACCTTCTCCAAACCAGACCTGGTCTCAGATGGACCATATAGCTGTTAGTTATAGGTGGCGTGTTTCGATTCAAGAGTGTCATTCTTACTTGACCATATACTTGGATTCGGTTCGTGTTGGTACACTGTCGTTTCGTTCTTACTCTTGGTGAGCAGCGACTCCACCTGTTAAACAAGTGTGCACACAATGTGATGGTGCCAGAAATTGGCAGCTGAATTGCAGACGACTGAAGAAGATTATAGAAAGCAGAAATCAACAAACGATCTAATTTTTACAACGGCAAGTTAAGTTCATGCAAGCATTTGGTTTTGAACCAGAACGTCATACTTAGTACATTTCCGAACACCAAATTTTGAACGACTTTATCAGCACTAAATGGTGCACGGCGTATTTGACTAGATCTACGTCAATTACCCCTCGAATCTACTCTAACCATTACGGCTGACCTTTTAGACCCAATCTCTTATGAGCTATGTTCACGGTATTCGTTATATGAACGATCTGAAACGAGATATAGAACCATTTCTAAATATTCAACCCTAGAATCTAGTGTCTTCCAAATTTTTTAGTAAGATATTCTAAACGGCACGAAGCCTGAGAAACATGATGAACACAGCCCAAATTACAACAAAAAGAGTTCACAATTTTTAACCTAATATGTAACTGTTGCAATGTGGTCACATGGAGGATAGATGATGTTAAGACGCCCGAACCTAGATGGGAACGGTCACCATAGCTAGGGATCAGACCGGTGATCGTCGTCATTGAGTTACTCCTAACAAATCCTATAATCTGAATCTTCATTGGTAATCGACTGCATTCACACACACTGGTAAACCGGGCCATTTGGATAACAACTGGTGGATTGGAGCTCACGTTGGTGTCAATCGCTACATCTGTCGAGATAACGTTAACCCTTGCTGTGTGCATGAGTCCATCGTAATAATTAACCCATGGTTTCATAAGCATCACTGGTAGTAATATATCAGTGGTTAGCAGCGACGCTCAATTCCCACGTAATCCTTAGGAAAATGAGAGAAATGGGAGGGAATATTAACTCTCAAGAAACACCCCTAAATTCGAATAACTAACACCAGAATGCAAACATTGCATACAAACTGAAACATACGCAAGGGTAGAGCGGCGTCGGCAAGACATGCCACCTTCACTAGTGTGTTTCACTAGTTGCATCTATCTCACAGACAGCTCAATTACACGACAGCAGCAATTACGGCACTTAACCCGGTTGGCCAATTCCCCTAAACGTTTCCAAGCAAAACCCCTGCGAATCGCGACAACATCAACACAAGAAATGAACCCGTCCTACAGTGGCTAACCTACTCGTAGTTTTCCTAATGTATCGATGTCAAGACAACATTATTGCGTTTCGCATCCCACGCAGGCCGAAATCCGTCAAGTGTTTCGTTCGGCAAACGGTTAGTTATGTTAACATATCAGGTTGATTCACTTATAAACATTAAGAAAGTAGAATGGTTTTTCGTTGCAAGAAATTCTATTCCCAACTGTGTTGTCTCTCACCGGATGGTGCCACTCGGTGCACAGAACTGGACGCGGGCATCATTGGTTTAACAGCTGAAGGTGGTTCACGTGCAACACAACCAAGTCTTGTTGCCATAGTGTAAACACGAGCCCAAGATAACGACATACACACGTAGGCGCCTATTATGCCTGAGACAGNCGTATCGAGTGGCACCAGCGTGTAAGTGTCGAGGAGGTTAGGTCGTAGGCATTTGGTAGTGATTGTCAAACGAGTCCCTTTGTTCATTCCTTACATTTGCACAGACTTTGATGGTTAGTTCATGTACTAAGGATGCCAGCTAGTCGTCTGTCACGCTGAGTATTCTTCGCCTTTGCTATGGTCTTCTTACTTAAAGCGTGAGGCGGTCAAATGACGCGAAAATGTAGGCAACTGTAGGTCGGAGTCCTCTTCCGGCCTGTGGTCCTGGTGACCCACAGAGTCGGTGGCTTGAGACGTTAGGTGAGATGGCGGCTAGTCGCGCTCAAGGGTGTGAATGTTTTCGTTGTTTGTCCGAGTTGTCTGTGAAGTGAGTGCATTTAATGACGCGGGATGGTGAAAGCCGTGGGGGTTCTGTCTTGCTGATGACGCCTTACTGTCACTTACAGCTTGGTTGTTTGTTTGCAAGGTGTAAACACCTTGATGTCGATTGTTTGAACGTGGACGTTGCCATTTTTTAGGTAATTAGATCCTTCCCCATCCTTTTTCTTCCTTCTCTTTTCTCATGCGGGATTTACTTTTTCTTCCTGGTTGTATGGCAGTTAAGGATCATTGTTAACCACTGATGTATTGCTATCTGGTGATCGTGATGATGCACTAATTTCAAATATGATGTACGACATTGTTTACGTCTTCGTGGTATTAGGTGGATCATCTCTGTTACGTATGATTGGCTTATCCTTTTCATAATTTACGGTCTTATCGGAAGATGTTTATCTTCAGTCCGTTTGCTGGTGGTCTCGTTTTGTTCTCGATTTCAGTGGTTGACAACTGTAACGCCTTCAACCACCGCTGGTCGTGAAACGCCTTGCATATAGTTAAGCGTCTGCATTTAATTAGATCACCCTGGAAGTTCAGCAGTTCAAGCCTTACTGACCGCCACTTCTACTCAGCCGGTACTTCGCCCACAATCTGTTCAGTGGGCAAAAAAGCCTGCGGCTCAATAGTCTGGATGGGAGGGACTGTATTTCATAAGTCCGTTAGATTAAACAGGAAACGTTTCTTTTTAGTTATCTAGGGGTGTTCTTGCCAATGGTAAGTGTCTCCCGGTCGCCGATTAAAGAGCCTGGCTAGTGGAGGAAGTTTGTTACACAAGAGCAATTTCTCACAAGGAATATTAGCAGATTTTCCCGGGATATCCCTGCTGTTTGCCTTGAGTATTCATGTAATTATCAATAGGTCTGTTCGTACAGTTGTTCTTAGGCCGTTGCTGTTAGGCTACTTGCAGAAGGCAATTTGGTTTACTTCCCACATCGCGCACATTACCGCTGCATACCTGTAAGGTCGTTCCACAGTCATGACTGGGATAGTCAGCAGCAATCCAGTGGTGACGAAGTCCGTTTGCTAGTTGTACGGCCTCAGTTTCGAGTCTGGCCGCTGCGACGACTCCTGCTTAAATTCAAACTGCCTAACATTATTCAGCCCACATACAATGCAGTAGTCTAAGTTATTCAGCAGGGTGACTGTTAACCCCGGTTTCAGCTGAATCTACGGTAAGGCTGTTTTCTTTGTTTGGCCATGGACGAAGTAGTGGGGACTGTTCACAGCGTTTACAAATGATGGGAATGATGGTTATCGAGGTATCCGTATAATCAACAGGTTGCTTTTAAACGCACGGGGGTTGTGACGTTTTATAGTTTGAGCCTCAGCAACTTAGAGGATGCGTTTTTGGTTGTTCCGAAAAATCTTGAGGGATACGCCACAAACGTTGGATTATGTGTTTCGTTATGGATGATGCTAGGTGCTGGTAATGTTGGTGTCTAAACAGATGCAGAGTTTCTAGTTGTATTATCGACCACTTAGTTGCATACTAGTCATACCGATTCGGACCAGGAGACTGACTGATCTAGACTTTGTCATCCACAAAATGTTGCGCTCTCATTAGCCGCCATCTCTTCAACCCTCATAGGCCGTAGCGTCACTCACACCAAGGTCAAAAAGAATGGATTAGACCAAAATCCAGACAGTACAGTGTAGGCGTGCAGTTGGGGGTGGCAACAGAAATTCACACAAAGACTGAAAACGCTCGTGAAAGTCGGAGAGCTACGTGACTAATGCCAAATGTAAAGGTCACCAACAATTGTGTTTTGATAGGCCTTTTACAAAACTAGTTTTGGGGAATTGAGGACTTCCCCGACAAATTGCGCGCAGTATGCTGGTGTGTTTGAGAGGCATATAGCACCTTTACCTTGCGTGGAATTTGCCACTCCATTTTGCGATCAGAACAGATTTGTACTTCTGTCAGAAACGACTCATTTTCACTGTGCTTGATCTTTGTTTTGGGGGTGCCGCTTCGTTCGACACATGCGACGGTGTTATAGCTAAACGCAAATGTTTATGTTCGCCAATTTTTGGACTTCTCTCACTCGCAAGTCACAACTTGAACCACCTTTTCCATCAACACTGTGCATTGTCACAATCCGTGGCGCTTGGCATTTGTCAAAACCATGGTATTCAGTCGTGCTAGACATGGTGTTTTGTTCCCTACAACTTTTTGCTAACCTTAGGCTGTTCTGGATTCGGTTCTTCACAATTTTGGTCCCGCTAACAGTTACTGATGTTAATTATTTATTACAAATAAATCACGTAAACATCAAGTAAACCCAAAGTACCGCAATTCACTCCTATTCAATGGGAATATCATTCTGTCGCCACTGAATGCGTCACGGCAAGACTGGACCTTGACGTGGTGTGACGGCTTGCGCATCTCGATGACCTTTTGGGCTAAACTGGACAGAGTTACTCATACGAGGCAGGCCAACAGGTAGAGATCTGACAAACCACAGTCTCCTGGTCCTCCAGGTTGGGGATTGGAAGATGGTTGGCATCTCTTCCGGAAAAACGTACCATTTCTGGTACACCGCCACCCACCCGCTGCCTTGCGGTACAGGCTTTTGAGCCAAAGGCTTTGGTTGAGAACC
>QNGE01000294.1:0-18851 GCA_008508345.1 Paragonimus westermani | reverse complement strand
TTGGCCCACATTAAGTGGACTGATCGCGTGAGCAGTGGCAGTTCGCCGGCGCGTATTCCGGAACGCTCGGGATGCGCGATCAATTGGTCAACTAATTAGGTTGCACAGCTTGCGATGGTTGTGTCACGTGCTCCGTTTGCCAGCTGAGCGTTTGTTGTACTGGGCATTATATACTGAGGCCACGAACAGTTGGGTAAAACCTCGTGGTGGTCAAGCAACAACGTGGTCACGAAATATGAAGACTGACTGCTCCATTGAGCAAAGTGGGTAGGCATCGCCTGCCTGGATGGGGTTCTCGTGATCACTCAAACCGCTGGTTAGATACGCTATCCGATACAGCGATGTGTCTTGGTCAGTGGCGTACCTGTATCCATACCATTTCTAGTTCTTCCGCTTAGTCTTCTTTTAGTGTTTGTCGACCTTCTGAGTAACGTTTCCTTCTAGGATATTCCACGTCACTGTTAAGGTGAGCGGTGGCCCGAGCCACAGTACCTTTGGTGAGGCTCATGGCTGTTATGGTGATGATGATTCGGTTGTTTGTTGATGCGCTTGATTTTGATTGTCTGTTCAATCTTGCGCAGTTACTGTCGTCTTACCCTCTCTGTTTCCTAAATTGAGTTGTCTTTGGCGGTGTACGGCATTTAAGTATCCAACCACCACGATTGTCGAAGTTGCTGCTATCGGTGTGACTCAAATTGTATATTTCAGTGTCAGCCATGCTTAGTGTGTCGGTGATTTTTCAAATGGTTGTTTCTTGTGTGTTGATATTACGGTATAAACCCATGAACCAACATTGGCCGGCTGGACAGAAAGGTCCCACTGGTACACCGCCCGGTCTTATTCCTTCGGGTCTATACTGGATATGTGGCGTGTGGGTGGAACTACAATTGGTGCAGCGCAAGCCAATTGCAGTGATGTATATGCGCAGGCGTCCATTGGCTTCGGTCACTGTAACAGGCTAATCCGAATCGGATGCCGCCAACCGTAAACCCATGACTATTATATGTATTAATGTGTAAACTTTAGCAATTGTATTGCGGGCTGACAGTCGGACAAAAGAATTTAGCAAGCCACTTGCGACCCCATGTTCAGCTTATCGAACAATTCGATGTTTTGATACTGCAGTACGTCGAAGTTTTCTTAGAACATAATTGACTGAACTATAAACCTTTTTGAACTGCAGTATTCATCATAATCATTTAAAACTCAAGGGTGAACATCTGAGAACACAAGGCTTTCGTGTATGAGCAATAAGCGATTATTTGACATCTATCGCAGGTTCTTAAACAGTAGTCCTTGGCTGTTAAATCGCAAGAGTTGCTATATGCTGGTCGATCTCTCGAATCGGCTTATTTTCGTGGCCCGTCTGAGAAGATGGCTGGAACTGATGGGAAGTTGTCAAAGTCCGTGTTTACCGCACACCGCCAATCGTAGGCGTGTGGGCTAGACAAACTGAGCGGTTATGAATATGAGACCAGTGTTGTCTGGGTTCTCAAAGGGACGCCAGAAAAGAAACCATTTGAGTTTTTGGGACCATGCTATATATAGTGCGCAGTTGTGCATAAGTGTGTGGAAGCAGCTGTTACACTCGTGCACATGTACATTTGTCCACTGGTCCACAAGTGTTTTGTCCGCATTTTCGTACAGTTTATATAACCGTTTCGTGGTGACCGCGGCAAAGTTGATTTGTACCCGACAGTTGTTTAAGCCTGCTCTCTGGCACTTACTACTTGAATGTCAGTTGTAAATGGAAGTACTGTCCCTGCTTTATTTGAAGGTATTCCCTCTTTACTCTACATGTCTTGGGTAGATGCATTAGATTATGTTTTCGGAAGTTGAAACGGTTATTCCTATGCAGTTAAATGAGCCGTCACGATTTCACTGTTCTGTGCTCGTATCCTCTATTCGAATAATCGTTGCGCAAAGCACAATTCGGTTTGCAGAATTCTTTTTCTACTTTCATCACTCTGTTCAGTGACGCGGATTGGAGCCGTCGTGAAGCGTTCCTGGAATTAGAACGAAGGCGTCGGGATGGATTGCCTCTAATTGACCGGAATCTGATTCCTCCGGAGCTCGTCAAATTGCCAACCGATGAAGAACTGGGACCGGATTTTAAAATCGTCATTTAGTTAATCCATTTTTATGCGCTGCTGTGCACACGTTAGACTACGCTGTTCTGTAGCATGAGACTAGTGATATCGTCAGTCAGTGTACATATTCAACAATTGCGTAATTTTATCTGATTTACATTTTTGTGTGCCAGCGCTTACCGAGTTGTAAATTCTCGAGTGACGTTTGCTTTCGGAATTATGTTAAAAGTAGTGATAGTAAGGATTCATGTACGGTTAATTGGTTAAGCCATAGCGACGAAAGCGGATTTACAGTAAATAAGACGAACCCTTGTCTTTGAGAATAAAAGCGGCCTCCAACAAATTAGGTAATTTCTGGCGACAGAGAGGTCTGTCTCAGGCATAATAGGCGCCTACGTGTGTATGTCGTTATCTTGGGCTCGTGTTTACACTATGGCAACAAGACTTGGTTGTGTTGCACGTGAACCACCTTCAGCTGTTAAACCAATGATGCCCGCGTCCAGTTCTGTGCACCGAGTGGCACCATCCGGTGAGAGACAACACAGTTGGGAATAGAATTTCTTGCAACGAAAAACCATTCTACTTTCTTAATGTTTATAAGTGAATCAACCTGATATGTTAACATAACTAACCGTTTGCCGAACGAAACACTTGACGGATTTCGGCCTGCGTGGGATGCGAAACGCAATAATGTTGTCTTGACATCGATACATTAGGAAAACTACGAGTAGGTTAGCCACTGTAGGACGGGTTCATTTCTTGTGTTGATGTTGTCGCGATTCGCAGGGGTTTTGCTTGGAAACGTTTAGGGGAATTGGCCAACCGGGTTAAGTGCCGTAATTGCTGCTGTCGTGTAATTGAGCTGTCTGTGAGATAGATGCAACTAGTGAAACACACTAGTGAAGGTGGCATGTCTTGCCGACGCCGCTCTACCCTTGCGTATGTTTCAGTTTGTATGCAATGTTTGCATTCTGGTGTTAGTTATTCGAATTTAGGGGTGTTTCTTGAGAGTTAATATTCCCTCCCATTTCTCTCATTTTCCTAAGGATTACGTGGGAATTGAGCGTCGCTGCTAACCACTGATATATTACTACCAGTGATGCTTATGAAACCATGGGTTAATTATTACGATGGACTCATGCACACAGCAAGGGTTAACGTTATCTCGACAGATGTAGCGATTGACACCAACGTGAGCTCCAATCCACCAGTTGTTATCCAAATGGCCCGGTTTACCAGTGTGTGTGAATGCAGTCGATTACCAATGAAGATTCAGATTATAGGATTTGTTAGGAGTAACTCAATGACGACGATCACCGGTCTGATCCCTAGCTATGGTGACCGTTCCCATCTAGGTTCGGGCGTCTTAACATCATCTATCCTCCATGTGACCACATTGCAACAGTTACATATTAGGTTAAAAATTGTGAACTCTTTTTGTTGTAATTTGGGCTGTGTTCATCATGTTTCTCAGGCTTCGTGCCGTTTAGAATATCTTACTAAAAAATTTGGAAGACACTAGATTCTAGGGTTGAATATTTAGAAATGGTTCTATATCTCGTTTCAGATCGTTCATATAACGAATACCGTGAACATAGCTCATAAGAGATTGGGTCTAAAAGGTCAGCCGTAATGGTTAGAGTAGATTCGAGGGGTAATTGACGTAGATCTAGTCAAATACGCCGTGCACCATTTAGTGCTGATAAAGTCGTTCAAAATTTGGTGTTCGGAAATGTACTAAGTATGACGTTCTGGTTCAAAACCAAATGCTTGCATGAACTTAACTTGCCGTTGTAAAAATTAGATCGTTTGTTGATTTCTGCTTTCTATAATCTTCTTCAGTCGTCTGCAATTCAGCTGCCAATTTCTGGCACCATCACATTGTGTGCACACTTGTTTAACAGGTGGAGTCGCTGCTCACCAAGAGTAAGAACGAAACGACAGTGTACCAACACGAACCGAATCCAAGTATATGGTCAAGTAAGAATGACACTCTTGAATCGAAACATGCCACCTATAACTAACAGCTATATGGTCCATCTGAGACCAGGTCTGGTTTGGAGAAGGTGGGCGCTAAGTGTAACAATGGTTTGCACGATGCCTAAGTCTAGTGCGGGCTATGAACAGCTTATGCTCAGCACACAGCTGTAACAGTAGTCCACCAGTATCCCACCGATGTGATGCTCTCCCAAACCTGCCACCTAGAACGAGATTCGGCCTCATCAAAACGGTCGACGCGGGTGTTCACATATCCGGCGAGAATGACCATACCAGAACCATGTGTCGACCGAAAGAGAGCGGCTAGATCCGGATGAGGCGTCCTTGATGTCCGCGTCACTGCAGTCAACTGGACACAAGCAGGAATAACAGAAGAATTTTTGAGAGTCTTGTATCTAGAACTGGCCTCAAACGGACAGCGCAGTCTACGGTTTATGGGAACTGACTATGCCGTCTACAAAGCGTAATTACCAAACCAGCTTGGAAATCTACCTTAGTAATTCTCACTCTGGTGATTGTAATAGATGATGGGCTGCAGTATTGCTCTTTTTGATGAATACTGTGTGAATACGGTGGATTATGAACGTGTAGGTCCTCATTTAATTGGTAACTGTCCTTCGGGTTCGATGCGTTATGTGAGTTTTACCAATGTGTATGCTTCATTGAGCACTAACAGGTTAACTGGGTACCAGTGACTTTAGTTGCGTTTACAACTGCACCGCGAAGCATTTGCTACCGTATGAATTGCAAGATTACGTTTTCCATATACTACCGGCTGTTCCAAACCTGAACATTATAAGCAGCTTCCGTAACTAGACCTCGATCTCACATCTGTGTTTGGTTGTACATTGTCACCACTGAGCCATTGGTTACTGATTACCTGATGTAGTATTTGCATCCGGTCAGGCACAAGCAGTCGCTTACCATTTACTTGTTATCTCACATAAGGACATGTACACAAGCACGCGTATAGATCATGAAAGATTTGTTATGTACTTTGATATGTCTGTCAGGTACGGGTCAGAATCTCACTTGAACAACTAAGTCAGCTAGTAATGTGTACAGTTTCTACCATGGTCTTATATTTGGCGATCGACACACCGATAGTTATTTTTTCGTTCATTGAAAATTACACTTTCTCGCGATTACCTGACAATTTGACGTGTCACAGCTTTGAACTGTTTTGTAGTTAAGCATGGTGGCACCGGGATCAGTTCACGAAATTTCTTTCGTAGTGTGACGCAGTGAATCGGTTTTGCGGAGGACCGCAGAATGTTGCTTTATCGGTTTCGGTTACCAATCAAACGCCAAGCGTTTGATTGGTAACTGAGATGATGGTGGTTAACGTAGAAATACCACGTCCGGCGTGGTGAATTTATATGTGGATGTAGCCTTACGACTTGGAAGTTTGCTTAAACCAAGGCACTCGGAATACTGCATGACAACCTTCAACCGCATAAATCCCAATGGACGTTGTCACTGCAGGACCATTTGGTTTCTTCGGCAACCTTGATTAATTGGTCGGACGTAATCGATATAGAAGGGCTGATACGAATTCTGGTTGTCCAGTGTTAGCATTTTGAAAGTATTTTTTTCGGATGGAAATGAATTGTTGGTTTTTGAGCTGAAACTCTCACTTTAATTATAGCAGGCTCTTAGATTTCTGCTTAAGACGGGTTATTTGTTAAGTGCCTGTGATGTTCAGAATTAGGGACTTCGAATAGCCCTAGAAATCGTACTTGAATTGAAACCTCCCACGCAAGTAATAAGGCGAAGACCTGGTACTGACAGCAGTAAGCAATTGTTATTCATGGATTGAGACGCCGAATTTATTGATGTACAACAGTATTAGAGAAATCACAGCCTGTCATTGGCTGATCTCACTAGCACATGCAACACCATAAACTGTATGTTAATTGGTGGAATACGGAACAGATGAATTGACGAATAACGGACGGCACAACACTAAGACCGTTCGTCCGATCCTGATGTTGTATCATTAACGCGATATTTGGATCGGCCGTCTGTCAGATCTTCTGTTGTGTCGGGGTTTGGATAATCGGTGAATCGAGATTTCCATCACATTGCTCCACAAACATAATTGTTGTTTACTCTTACTCATGCCTTAGGCCCTTATAGAAACTAGTGTTATACTTCGAATCAGTCGTTTATTTCGAAAAGTGATACTTTTTTCGAGGGTAAAGTGAGCGGGGCCACAAGAATAAAAACATGATAACGGGGAAATTCTTTGTAAGCTGACCGCCAGATATGGAATGCTGCATTGTATTGCGTGCCAGAGCAAGTGAACTGCCCAATCAGTGTGACAAATGTGGATCACACCAGAATAATCGAATGAGAATGTTCTGTTGAACAACTTGAAACGACAAAAACTGAACTTATGGTCTCTTCTTGATCCGGTGGCAATCCACGATGTCAGAACAGTTGGGAATCGCATCGGGACGGCGTGACCATTCATACTGAGATGTCTGCCAGAAAAAGCAACGATCAATGCCAGTTCCTACGCATAAATGTGGCCTAGGTCATCAGGAAACCAAGAGTGGCCAACAGGCAAAAATCAGTAAATGCACAGGTGGGCGGTCCCCGTCAAATGAGGAGAGTGAGTGACTCATAATGCGTGTTGATCATAACAGTATGAAAGTCCACACGATAACTCATGGTATGGGGACTGATATTTTGGCGGCATAAGAATCGTTCCTTATTTTACAATATCGTCATTCTGCACACAGTACGGCTTCGATAGTCATCCGCTATGCCGATGTCAAGTACCACAGATTTTTCGCCACGAACCACAATCACTTAGGGTTGGGCAAACGTGGTTGGCGTTCGTACTCGTAGCTCCTCGTAGACTTCATGACCAAGGTTGCTTAGTCTCTTCGCCATGTTGTTAGCCACGCGGTTTCACGGAATACAAAGCAAATCATGTGTGGTCTGCACAATTGAGGAATATGTGCAAGGCTTTTGCGCTTTTCCTGATTGCCACAGCAGGTGATTAAGTGGTCGCCTGGTTACTTCCCTATCTTAACCAATAGGAGACTGAATCAAAGCTGAATGGCGCGAATGAAGCACATGGGGAAGGTGCGATCCGGATAGAACAGGCAATAATCGAAAAGTGGGAACCAGACCAATTTCCTAAAGCCACAGTCGTCCGACCTGTTGTAGCGTTTGTTCATTCATTTCACATACTGGACGCTTACTAACACATTGCCATTCCTCATGTTAGGATCAAGCGAATCATCCTTAGCCATGCTCCGCAGGACTAACTAACTGAGATGATGGTGGTTAACGTAGAAATACTACGTCCGGCGTGGTGAATTGATATTTGGATGTAGTCTGTTGGTTTGTCCATGTGGAAGTCAGAACTACGGTTGAACAAACGCGCAGATTTGTGAGTCTTGTGTTGGACTCGGGTCAAAAGTAACGAGTCCTTCATCTTTGGACGCAGATGTTGTCTCAGCCGGTGAGTGCGGTCGTGTGGCTTCTGGGTGTCTGAGTGATTTCATTCAATGTTGTACAAAGTTGCCTTCGGCGAGCACTGAAATCTACGCTTTCCTGTGATGGCGATCTCTAAGTGGATCACCTAGATCATGGATGGAGTACGTCGAGGTCAAAATGAATGCATTTCCCAACCAACGTTGTTTTGTTTGTGGTTGCCACGAATGTTCAATAGCCTCATCTTTTTAATGTTGATCTTCACTTTGGTAGCTGCTGTGTACTGAATATAGCTGCATACTTTTTCGATAAGCTCGTATTCTCCCCAACAGGGACGTCAGCTTGAGCGAAACCGCTAGCTGCGGTTTCGTTGAACTATTAGGCAGGCTCAGATCCCGAGCAAGCCAGCACTTCAAACATTGCCATAATGCATAGGCGGCGTGACAGTGGGTAACCCTGATGAACCTCCTCAGGACAGAGCAGTCTCACATGGTTGACGCTTTCTGGTAGATATCAGCGCTGTAATTTGCTAGGTATGGAAGAGTGAGTGAACCGGTATGATATTCCTATCCTGTGGGATTCAAAGCGAACGCTTTGGAGACGTCAAAGAAAGTCGTATGTTAGTTGAAAGGTGGTCAGCTGGAGTTCCGTATCCACAAATGTAGTGAAGTCACATCTGGGGAGTTGTCAGTGGAGAAATGCTAACCGAATAGCGAACAGTTTCAAGCGCATGCTCCAACGATCGGTCACCATAGTGTGGTAACAGCGTACCAATATCGTAAATACAGTAGTAAATCCAGTCCATGAGCGAGGTTGGATGTTTTACTTTGGAACAAGCACGACGTGGCAGTAGCGTAGGTGAACTGGACAATCTTCTGTGAATAGAAAGAGTTTTCGGTATCTCGTAATTGCCTCTGCTTCATTCGCGTGAAGTGTTTGGACAGTCATTTGCGTAAACTTGGAGCGGAGTTTCTCATGCACATCAGAGTGCGAGAGACGTCTCCATTGATCTGATCGACAAGGAACTAGTAAAAAGACATCATTGTACCGATTGGTCACTGATCCATAGGTGGATAGACCGATTACACTTCGGATCCTAACTCATTGCGATTGTTTGAGGTACCACGGCTCAGATTATAGGCTTCTCTCCAATTTTCAAAAAACTGCGAAGACTATCATTATTCTGTTGGCAGCATAGTGTCTAACCAGCTATATAGTTGGCATTTTGTATTTACCTTGTGGTATGGTCTCTTGTTTCTATAGGAATGTGTCGTTAAGTGACTACTGAGCATGTGTACGGAAGCGACTGGAGAGGGACTTCCTTTGCATCTTGAATATGCCTGAATAAAGATCGCGGACAATTGTTGGCAGTCCACCAATGTGTATGGAGGCCACATTGTTTGATTCCAGTGGTTTGGGTCAAACGAACAGATCATTTGGAATGTTCAATTTCCTGGAACTCCACCTTCAACGTCGACTTCGGCTATGAGGTGGCGGTCTCGTCAGCATTGAGGATGGAGTTTACATGCCAGTTTGGTACATACATAAGCCCCCGAATGCTCTTGAACGGGCGACCTGAGAAGGTAGGATGGAGCCGGTGATGGGGTTTGAGTAGAGTGGGACACGACAGAGTCAACTCGTTTGCGAATCTTTAGAAAAAGGCTGACTCCTGTTGAGACAAGTTAGATCTTGTGATTTTAATATCTGGGATTTTATCGGGCTCGTTCGATGGGATGCTTTTGTTATCTGTATTAGATGGAACTAATCTTGGCCGACAGTTTGCATTTACGATCGATGTAGTCAATGATTATAAATGGCTCATCGCCTGCTCCACGCGCCATCCCGTCTTTACGTCGAGGTATATGAATGTGCTCCGTCAGGCCAGTGTTTAGTATCCACGTCTGGCCACCTTACGTACTCCACTCGTCAATGCAGAGGTGCTGATGGTATTAGCAATTTCGTGATCGGTTGTAACTTGTATTTGGAAACTAGCTAGTGTTGCTAGCGGTATCTGTAGTGACTGAGTTTTTAGATAACCAAGGCTTGCGCAGGCGAGTCGAGATCACGAGGAGGTACTTCGATGTATCAACGTTCACTTTTACCAATACTGGTGTTATGTACACGAAATATAAACTCGAGGCAATGTGGCTCATAATAATGGTTAGATGTGAGCCTAGTTGGTTGTGTCCGAGCTTTGGGAATGACAATTTTCAGTTCACATGATGCTTGCTACATTGCACTAAGTAATATTGGCGCTTACGGATCGAAAGCCTGAGTGACCTGAAGATCTCGAGTTGTGGTTAAAAAGGGGCTCACTGAAGTTTTGCCATCTGTGGAGAGCCAAATTTTCGCAACTGATGGTCCGCAACTTCATATTGCCTACTTTTCCTGCAGTAGTTCAGAAAGCCAATGAGGGCCTGGTTTGGTTTAACAAACCAGCTCTAATTAGGTTTCATTATTATCCTGATTTTGTGGGCATGTTTTTTTATACTGTTGTTGATGGTAGTTTCCATCTGGCGACCAATCATTTCACATCATGTCTTTCTGGCATCGTAGCTACGTGCTCTGCTTCCTAGTGCCCATCGTACGTTCGTTTTGCTTCCTTGTAGCCTTGGGAAACATATGTTCGGAAAACAGCCATATTTTCACTCAGTGTTTCTCTAATGATGCAGCTCGCTCACCTGTGTGTTATTTCGGTGATCTTGATTTTGTTTTCTGAGACCGTTCACCAGTGGATAACCTATATGTTGTGTGCTCTTTTTTCACACTAGTTGATTTGTAAAAATGTAACAGTTGCTTGCAACCGACTGACTTAAGTTCATGGAATATTTTTGCTGTTGAGACCTCGTCTTTTGCTATCCTCGTCAAAATTGATGTGGACCAGAAAAGAGAACAGGTGGAATGTGCGAAATTCATCTCCGTTGCCACACCAGCTAACTATTTAACTTCAATTTTGAAAGAACAAAGTCTAATTGCTGCGCAGTCTGTTTGAAGGAGAACAGAGTAGTTTGAATGGGGCAATTTATCCAGTATACATATTTTGTATACTATGCTGTTAGTGGTTGTTGAAGGACGGGATCGTTGAATCAAGGCGTTCCGGGATAACGGGTTTCTTTAATGCAGCACTCTTAAAATTGTTACGCTTTTTTAAAATACCCACTGTTGCCAACTCCTTATTTTATTTTGTTTCCCACACCTTTGAGCTTTAAGATATAGCGTTACATACGGTAGCTTATCTCAAAAATATCGCTATCCTTATTTTTGATGCTTCCCACAACTTTCATACATGTGTACCTGTTCTCTGTGTTATTTTGAGACCTAGATGGTGGTCTACCACTATCGTGATTAGGATTGATCAGCTAAATTAATGAGTGACTTAACCATCGGTTGCTTTCTTAGTTGCCATCGTGTCTCAGCACGCAATTGCTCGGTTGTGATTATTTGGAGGTAACGTAATCGGTGGTCTGTGAAAGTTGGATATGATCCGAGGTTTCCCAATGATACTTATCAGGATTATTGTTGATTTATTTGGGCTGAGCTACTCATGAATCCGCTGGGTAATAGCGAAACTTTAGATTGAGAACACAAGAAATTTTGTAGCAATCGTGGAAGCCACGTCACATACAGATCTCAGTACCCGAATCTGAAGGGATAGCTCGAAAAATAATCCAGCATATTATCGATCAAGAGTTTTTTCAACGACATCATTGAATGTTGTTCTCTCTGGAGAAATGTCACTTATGAATGAAAGAACATTTCAGCGAGGTCGATGTCGCTGCTTCCCAGAGGTTCGCACGAATGTGTGCAGCCACTTCTGGAATGCTCAAATGAACATTTCGCTTTTTTTCCAGTTGAGGATCACTCACATTTAATCGCGGCGTTCGCATTCAGATCGACTTTCCAGCCAGCCTCTTTCGAAATGACGCACTAGACTTGAGCTTCGCTCTCATTAGGGCTCGTCAGTAGTGCATATCTTTGCCACGGTCGGGATTTGAACTTCGACCACTTTTCATGAAGCAACCATATTAACCACTGCGCCATTGACCTCAAGTGACTTACTCTTACGTAGCACTGGTATCGGGTTATGTAGATAAAGGATGGTACTTTTGTCGCCAACTCCTTTCTTTGAGTTACTTAATCATTTCCTCCTTTGTACACAAGTCTAAAAGGTCACGTTTGGACTGTGTTTTGGCTGGAGTTGAAGCGAAACTTAGGAGCGTCATTATTTCCAAGAACATTACATTTCACCAGCCATAGGTAGTCACGTGTGTATATGGATGCAATAGTCTGGGTTTATTGAAGTAGATTTCTTGCAGAGACCTATATTGGAAGTATGAACTTGGGCAGCTTACGCGGCTTAAAATCAACTACGAGTCTTATCCAACTTTTCCTTCCAGTCTAATGGACGATTGAGTACGTTTACGCTGCAACCACGTTTTGTAGCAGTTTTTTGCCTTGCGTTAGCGCGTCAATATTTTCTCATTGGTGGTACTGTTGCAGAAGGACCAATCAATGGCATTATGGGCACTATTTCTCATGGAGTTGATTTTTACGTCGAAAACCTGACGATCACTGACTGCGAACAGTCGTTTTCTATGAGGTGCTGCTTAGTCAAAGCACATGGTAGAATGGTTTGTTCAAATTTACGTTAACTATTGGCTACATTACGTTTGCTTGGGTGTGAATAATAAGAAACCCGTGTGCGCACTTGAACGTTTTTACTGTGTATACTTTGATCATATCAATTTGGGGCACAAATGGCAACACGATGTACTTGTTACAATTAGATGATCACGTGTATGCGATCGTGCACGCTTATGTGTACGCAGTTGGAAATACGGAACGGGTTGTAGGAACTGTGTTTGCGTGCCTGAACAGCTGGAGAAGCAAACGCGAGTTATAAATAAGCGAATTAAATCGCGATTTATACGCCAGTAAGCTGCTAGGGCAACGGCTGCATAACCTTCTTGCAGCTCTAAGGCGACGATGCGAAACTACCCACATATTGCTCAGGAAAGCGGACTGACCGACCGGATTTAGCTCTATGGGTTTTTTCGATCACAGCAAGTAGGATTTTCTAGCTGTCATTCTGAGATGAGATGATCGGTTGATACGATATATAACATTCCAAGGTCCGACCGATTTAAAACACGATAAGGATTGTACTCCAGTTGTCGGTTTTGTCGTACCCTAGACAGATTCTTGAGAAACCTCAGTATTCAGGCTACCTGTTGAGTTATCTTGTAATCGGAATGGTTGGTGAGTCACTTAGTGATAAAATGTAGGTGGCCTACGTAACCTGTTGAGTCATAGAAAGTTTCGGTATCCGAATTGGTTAGTAACTGACCAGGCAAACTTAGGCTAGTGCCGTAGGTGAACTGTGCCAAGAAACATCAGTCATCGGCACGAACAGAAGCTGAAAACCGTTGAGGCTTGTTTAACGTCTTTCCTGCATCAGAAAACATCAGTAGAGTTAACCTGGTTTTATTGGCATCTGTGTTCCATCATTTGTTCGAACCTTCCTAGAATTTGTGCGTCACCTGACACTTTGGTCACACCACATTGTTTATGACTTGGGTGACGTTTGCTACATATGAATGATTCTTGGGTTAAGCAGGCTTCAGAGGAGGCCATGTCTTCTTTAGGGATCCTGTGGTAGCTTGCTGCCAGTCGAGCATTGCGTATGATTGAAAAATAATCACTCTAATGGATATGAATTTTCACCGTGGCGGTCGAGGAGATATCAGTCAACGAGGGAAAGTCAATTTCGCGATTTTTACTACACACTACATAGCTGAATTAGCTTGACCACAACTCACGCTCTTCGACCTTCCAAGCTGCTTTATTCGAATTCGGTCAGAATATTTTTCACCAATCTGTGTGCTATGAATGACTGAGCCCTCTGTCAGAAACATTTTAATGTAGTAAGTGTTAGAATCGAACGCTCTTTTGCTTCCCACAAACTCATGTGCAGGCTTATTTTAGCAACCCAAAAAATAACTGAGAATGTCGGCTTTCCTGTCAGACGTTCGGCTTGAACACATCACTCAAATTGCGGTTTATTAACGTGCATCATCAGTCAGTTATTTTTATCATACCAATACGCTTTTATATCCGAAATTTGGGATACTTGATCGATCTAACTGTCCAGATGCGCCCGGTACTTTTTTCACAGCACGCTGGTAGCTTTTTGGTAGGTGAATAAATGTGTGTGATCCTTATCCATGAAATGTACAGTACATGTTTCCAACACAGCCCTCGCATGTGTGGTTCCAATCAACATGGAAATGAAGTAACATGACAATTTTCAAGGGCAAGGAGTATGTGTGCAATGGTATTTGGGAAAATGAAAAGTGGTTGGATTCGGCCTAGTTTGGAACTCAAGCAGCAGCCAGAATGAGAATGGAGGAATAGTCGAGGTACATTGTGACTCACTTGAAGCTAGTAGGAACCTTGCTGTTCAGTGACGTTCTGAATTTTTGGATAGTTGAGTTAACATTTAAAAAGTCACAAACAAAAGACTGAGCTTCCAAAACCGAAAACGATTGTCGATATGACAATAGAATCTGCTGCGTTTCGTGTTGGGTCCGTATCGAGTTCACTTTGACAGACTCACTTAAAGTGGAGCCGGAGGAAATTTATGAGAACAGTCTTGAGCCCTAACAATGCTGTACAATTTTCGGTTACAACACAGTTTCCAAGGAATGATTACTCTTCTTAATCACCTCATTTTTCGTGGGTTTGAAAAGGTTGACCAGTTTCGTCAAAGTATATGAATGCACTTTGAAATATTTTACATGAGGGTTCAGAATGGCGAAAAACTTGCTGGATAAAAAATCAAACAATTTTGAGTGATCTTCCGCCGTTTACTTCTACTCATTCGGGGCTTGAGAGTGTGCGGAATAATCAAACATGTAAGTTGAATGTCAGTGCTTTTTGGTCGTAGGTTTTCCATTCAGTTAGACTTTCCATCTAGCGCTTTCTCTAGAGAAGCGCTAGACTTAAACTTTGTCTGCTGATTAAAACTTTTCTGTTGTACACATCCTTACCCCTATCAGGATTTGAACTCCAAGTCACGTGTCTGTGAATTAACCGCGTTGGTTGCTTTGCTACTGACCGAGCTATAATTATTTTGAATCGTTATGAAGTCAGCATTTTCTAACCACCAACGTCAGGCCAACGGTGTCCAACTGCAACAACATAATCTAATGAGGTTCGGAAAAGCAATTGAGTTATGTTTATTGACAACAAAGACTAATATTAGGAAAGCGCACTTGCCCAACAGATGTCTGGTTACTTTGTAAACATCAATTTAGGTATGAATTAATCTGTTCCCGGCTATTGGTTTTGTTCCGCTACTCATAAAGCGTTTTATGTTGATCAGATGTGTGCTGGTCACGGACAAGTTGGATATCGTCGGCACTGTTGATATAAACGGAAATTTCTGTTTTCGAATTTGAGGACGAACTTTTGTTTACCTAGACGCAACAGGATTCATTAGCTGTGAAGTACCAACACACCTGTTCTTATGCACAAGTGTGCTCAACTGAATACAAAAGTTTGCTATTTAGCTGTACTACTTGCAAGGTGATAGTAATGCAATGCATTTTGCAAGCTTACACGGGACAATCTGCGAAACGACTTCATGTGCTTCCTCTAACAAGAGTGAAACGCGAGTATTGCACTTTCTTTCAAAAAGAGATGACCGAGGGGTCTATGTGAGTTTGGGAGCTGAGAGCAACTGCAGGTGGCCTTCGGTTCAGTTTGATGCTATTCTCTGTCAAACTCATTTGATGAAGAGTCGGTTGCCATGCTTGAGGTGCTATCAGTCTATCACAAACTGTTTATTTAGTATGAAAGCACGAGGGTAAAGTCATTTTTGTGGCTTAGACTCCTCCCATTGGTGGACTTGGTAAAATTTACCCACGATAATTTTGCATTGACTGCCAGTGTATGGATTTGCAGTAATACTGGATTTTAAAGATTTATTGCGGACAGCAATGTTGTCGTGCATTTTGGATAAAATAAAAGACGAAGAGTATTTGGGGGTGATGAATGAATAGTTACAGTAATGAATAGCAGTTCACTATTCGTGGATCTCGACTGGAGTTCCATAAGCTCATCATGAACGTCAGCGTACTTCTCTGTCACCTAAATATGCATCGGCTGACTACGAATCTCAAGCTAGACAGGCGGAATTGAATTCAAGTTATGGTTGTGCATTGTGAACCAATTTCATGTGCGCACGAAGCATTTCTCTAAGCGGCACGCGAATTCATGGCTAATTGCTCATCTATCACCGAATGAGGATCACCAAGGACGTTGGTCACCGGAAAAGTCCTGATTAGAAGGACCGTTCCAGTTTCGCATGGAGCACATTGTTGTATAATTAGCATAGCTGCCTGGATATCACGTGGTTGACAGATGGCGACACGTTTCATCACAGCTTGTTTTTATCCGAAAACTGAAATAGGTGGCAGTAAATTAGGTTTACAATAGGAGGAGCTGCCTACTCACCGATCCTCCAATCCCTATGTGATATACACTACAATAGAAAGTTCCAAGACGGATGATAAATTTGATTAAGAATCTCCTCTATAGCGATTGAGCCTAATAGTGTACCCTAAATATTCCTTATAACTTTCCTTTCGCTTTCCTTTATGTCACTTGTGAAGCTGAATGATTCGGTCAATCAACTGTATCTTCCGAATGGTATACATCCAAATAGTGTAAACGCGATCACCTAGTGTAACGCAGTGTGCTCCCATATTGTCGGCGCCATTTTGGTTTTCGATTGTGTAGATCATGTGCATGTCTTACTGGACCTTTGGCTCACGCCTATTTCTGTTGTCTCTTTTTACAGGATTATCGTAGGAACTCTTAATTTTGGAGGACGCTGTTCCCCGGCGTCTCCACGTTGCACAAAGTTAATTTGCGAGTATAACGGGTAATCGAAATCAGAAAATCCGGCTTGCCTGTTACAGTGATATCTGTAGATGTGAAGACGTCAGGTGGGTTGTAGTCAGAGGAAACAGCTTTGCTAGTAAGATGAAGCTTCACATTGGAGATAGATGGGCAGCGGTGCGACTCCATCGATGACTATGAGAGAGACCAACTAGTCTATACTCTTGCATCATCCTCTGATTTACTCGTAACGATTATGGGCGTGGTCAGACGTTAGTGTAAATCTAGTCGCCGTTTACGGCAAAAACAACGAAACTATTCGGGAATAAAACGTAAACGAGGGTCTAGTCCGGGGTGTATTGTTGCAAAATTATTAGTAGGGATTGTGGAAGGTATTTTCATGCTATACTGACCTAAGCGTTTATAGGGAGCGGTGAACTGAAATGTTCAACAGAAAATCAGTTGACTTTTTGTTGAACTTCTCTGAACCGTTCGGTCGAATGGATCGATCAGTCGTATCCACGAAAAATTCGGTCGTCTCTTTCGTGGCCAAGGGGTCACTTGAAAGATTCCCACTCCACTGTTAGGAACAAACCTCGACTCCTCTCAGTTATCACTGGTCAGTTGTTTTTTGCATACTGAAACGTGTCTAATGTAATTTAGATGTGTGATTAGACTTATTTTGTTAAAACCAGTTATCTCTTCGGTATCTTTAAGTAACCGTCTTTTACGACAACTTTCTCAAAGTCACTAAATTCCTTAATCAACTTTACTGAAGCTATTGTGTTTTCAGCTAATAATTCCTTGTGGATGGTTAAACATGGGATCAGATACTCCTAGACATTTTCAGCTACTCTATCCTGTAGCTGTCTGATGAGGCTTGTGAGTGTTGGTCATGGCGACAGCGTCAATTGTCCGTCATACCTGATATGAGCACTCCCGTGATGATCGTGCAATGAATTAGACTGTTTATGGTGGTTGATTTAATTCGTTATTCTGTCCCATGTTTGAAGCTCCTTAGGTACGATCTATCTGATTCTGTACCTGTGATTCATCGTCTGTTCCAGGGATCGCCTGTTCAGTTACAAGGTGAATGACCTGCTTTCCGATTGACCGACTACACGAAAGGTTGTACACCAAAAGTTCACGCGATAGAGTGATTGGTGACTTCTTCGTGCCTGAAACCGCAACGTTTGCAAACGCCTCGTTTTTGAAATGGACGGATGACCAGAAAATTCGGAGCAGTGTAACGGTAAGTAAGAATCACTGAATGAGTCTAAACTTTCTATACTGCTGGGACGCAAGCAACTGGCTATCATCCAATGTGAACGGGTGTAAGGTAATTCATCTTCACTACGCTTATCGTAGAGTACTTATTGTAAAGAACTTCTTGAGTACTGTAACCCGTAAGTAGAATCTAAGGATGATCGTTTCAAACGATCTCGTTTCTTTTTCGATCTACACTTCTGCAATGAAAGCTAATTCGATACTTGGGTTGTTTACTAAGATTCATAAAGTTCTGTTCCAGCCGTTTTTTAGTCTACAGCTCGCAGGTTAACTCTTAACCGGAACTACAATAGAATGTGTATAGCTCCTGTTGGTTTTTAACCCCAAAGAGAACTCACAACGTTCTATTCCCTATAAAATCATTTCAGGTGGGTTACTCATTTATGCATTATAGACATGCCGGGAGCAACTTAATTTTAGAATTTAGGATACTTCACCGACCAATTCACCCGTCACGAAACTTACTGTCACTCAGACAAAATCACTCAACCTGGGTGGGGGGATCACTGAGGTTAAAACATCAACTAAGTTCCTTGGCTTGCAAGCTTGTTTGGTGTCCGGATGTATACAGTCTGGTAAATCTCACTAGAGTCTGTCATGGAAATATTACGGGACAATTACCTTAATTGCAAGCTCAACGTATACAATTAGAGAATCAACCTGTCTTGGTCACCAGGACTAGCACTGCGTCAGATCCTTCGCCGTTTCATTTATTCAGTCATGTTTCTCGGCACGCTGAAGTGTGTCGACATCAAGTCCGAAAAACCGTAGTTAACCTGTTTCATGAAGAAACACTGTGCTCGAGTTTCGTTCTTGCTAGAGCTCGTCAGTAGTGCGTATGCTTGTTACGGTCTGGACTGGAATTCCGGCCGAGCTTTCATGAAACAACGTTGTTGATTATCACACCAAACACCTCACATTAAACAAACGAATCATTATATGTGAACGCCCTAATGAGGGCGAAACTCGTTTATAGGCTTCTCTACAAATGGGGCTAACTGAAATGTCATTGAGAATGTGACAGTTGCGATCGTCACGGTGAGACTGGACCTCGACATGGTGTGACGGCTTGCGCATTTTGATGACCTTTTGAGCTAAACTGGACGGTGTGGTGACCACACC
>QNGE01000293.1:318886-332007 GCA_008508345.1 Paragonimus westermani | reverse complement strand
CGGTTATTCTTACAGTTGGAATTAGTTTCATTGATTGGCTACATTAGCTGTTTTCCTCGCCAGCAATATCGCTTTCCAATGCAGCAGTCCACCTCGTCTCCTCTCGCTTCTTTTGACATCATTTTTCTCGTCTCCTCCTATATACTACTTTTACTAGCCCTGTTTGCTTCACGGTGTCGAATTGACACCCAGACTGTATACAACCTCGTATTATGTATTCATATATAAAATGATTTAATGCTAAACACGAACGCTGAATAATGCTCATTCATTGTGATATTTCAAGTTCGTGTTAGGATTTGCTGTCAAATACTCCGTATATGACATTATAATATTGTATACAGATGGAGAAGACGGTTGTAACATAACCACTTTCGTAATCTGTATTCCTTCCAATCAGTGGCTGGCCATTCAAGAGTGGCTCACGTCTTTGAGTCAACATATCCTGAGCTTGGTCTTGTTATGTAATCGATCCATGACTACTCCCGTTGGAAGTTGACCATATCGACGAAGATGTCCGATGTAAAACGGCATGTGCGCTATTGGTATTGGGCAATGATCTACAAAATAAATTCCTGTCAACCATTCGTAGACTCCTTCCTCGGGCCAAGTGGTAACAATCTGCCGTATAAATCTCCGCAGTACCACGTTCCCTAGGACTTCCACCACTGTGCTTTTTCACTTTCACTTGTCCACTACAGTGTTCAATAAGTGGTGTCAGGAATATCTGTGCAATCTTGTTCCGGTATCATCACAACGTTCAATTTACTCACAGTGCGTATTAGTTAGCAGGTTGTTTAGAATATCTCGAGGGGACGCTAAAACAATAGTGCTATGGAGATGGTTGTTACGCAAGCGGCCATGGACTGTTAGGAGGTTCCAATGATGTATCAGATGAACGCCTTGATCACGTTGTAGTATGACAAGTGACATGATATCGTGGTCACTAATAAGGTTTGGTAATCGGTGGCACGATGCGCAATAACACACTTGTGGGACCCGTGGTCCGACTGGAGACACAAAACGAGGTTGAACTCATCTTACTGGTTTGATCAAATGTACGTATGGCCAGGCGGTTCAGAATTGTGGTCAATAAAATTCAGTCAGATAGTCACGGTCAGTAGCTGGTTTGACAGGCCAAGCGGCGTAGCGACATTGTCTGTTATTAGGAGTCAAAAATGTAGAAAATTAGTCTGTTGAACAAAACACTGCTGTTGGAATGTTTATCCGGAAGGTAGGAAATGAGCAGCGCTGGTAGCGACTGTCTATGATTGGATAAATTTTAGCGAAAGTTATTCGAATTTCCCCCGGACAGAGATGTGGCTCAACCCAGACTGTCCCATGACTCGAATTAGCCCAATATTATTACGTGAGTTGATTTTCTCTGCATGGTTATTATATCGTAGGTTATGTGTCGAGCAGCTGACCTAGAAAATATTCTGGAATCAAGTGGTACAGTCTCCCCATACCATCAGATTCGGAACACAGAAATAACCGTATCACACTTTCGGACCATAAACGCCTAGAACAGTCACTTAGTAACGAACTTACTGATGGCAGACGCCCGTCACAATAATTAGTATGACGCTTGCAAAATACGGTTTGTGTTACAAATTTGGTGGCCTTTTATTTTTACGGATCTTTCTTAGACGCTTGCCGGTTTCAGTGCAGTGCATTCTCACACCCACTTCCGATACCGCACGCATATTTCAATTTGTCATCGTGGTCGATCGAATTTTCGAAGTACAAACTTCTGGTGTTAATTGCATTCAGCCAGCCTCACCAAACGATCAGCTTCGTGAACAGCTCACTGAAAACAATAGCCAACTGCGTTTGTCTTGCCCGATTAAACAATCGATTTACCAGGGTTCACTTCTTTTAGCCTTCCACATCTCTATCACCATGTTAAGATGGTAGTTTTTTTTGGTATCGTCAAACATTTGACCATTTTGCACGCACCCGCACTACATCGTGCAAGATCCAAAGGACTCGTCAGCGAGCACTTGAACCCTTGGGAAACGAGTTGGCAAGACAACACAGCCGCGTGCGATCCGAAGCCAACCGGTTTCAGCTCGTCGCTTAATGACACCAGAATAACATTTGGGATTTTCCTTTTTGGTGGACACTGGAGCCGAAATCAGTGGTATTCTATACTCCGGAACACACACGCCGTATAGCCTATTCAATTTCTTACTCACAGCAACCAATGACACTCCAGTTCGCACTTACGAACAGTGGTCCTTACAACTAAGCCTTAGCCAACGTCGTGAATGTAGATGCACTGTCCTTATCACGGACGTTCGTCCATCTATGGTGAAAGCTGATTTCCTCACTCACCTTAACTTGTGGGTTGGTTGATGAAACACTTTTGTTTGACACTAAAGCACCAATGTCAGCCAAAGGTCAGCCAATATTCACCAGTTCTGTGTAACCCTTGGTACTTCTACCACTGGACAATTCCTTGTATGCACACATTCTACGTAAATTTCCAGAATTGACAAAGCCACATTTTCAAATGTCACGTGCAGCCAACGCACGAACAGATGCGGCAAACCTGTCAGACTCATTCAAGTCGATCCTCGGAAACAGTCCTCTGTTTTAACCCAGTAATCATTAAAGAGGAGGTGTTAGAGGAACTCATTTTTTCCATCCAAAATCGCCTCCTTTCTCGAGAAATCATTCCTATCCAATCATAATAAACGGAAATGTCGTGAACACACGAGAGATGACCTCCACTGATTTCTTCTCATTTGACCTCTATTCCACTAAGCTCATTGGTGAATCAGTGATCTTAACTTCTTTTTTGATGTCTGTCCTTCAGTTTTCTTATTCGAGAATGTCGGTAGATCACCGTGCACTCCAGGAATACCAGGCAGTTTTCTCCTTATCGCACACGTTGTCGAAGCAGAACAAAGTTGCTTTTTGCATCCATCTTTTGGTTTGCCTTGGGCGCAATTAACGGAGACCGCCGGGTGAGTTTCGGAACAAAGGTCTGCCGTGTTAATTATATCAAGGAGGAGAATCCAATTTCCTATCAGTCGTCTTACTATACCGTGGACGAACCAGCGTACTGAGTCAAGGATCTACATTGGACGACGGAAGAACTCACGATGTCACTAACGTTCAAGCAGATGCAGACCCTCCATCAACCGCAGCAGAAACAGTTTAAACAGGCGCAGTTAAGGGTGATTGAAACACTGACGCAGAAGCTGAGTTTCCAGTAACTGAAGGTGGGATCAATCGAATCCTTCAAGCCTGCAGAAGAATCTTTAATCAACTCTATCACTTAGTTTCACTTTGATCCTGTAATTGGCGCTAGGTTCGAGCACTGGTATATAAGTATGAGGATGTTTTCAAGGTGGAACTGCCAGACGCTAACGGTGCTCGGAAGTTAAGGCTGCCGCTCCGTAAACTGGGTACCTCGCAACACGAACGGTACATCAGTTTTATTTTGCCGAAGAACCCGAAGGATTTTAGCTTTAACGGAACCACCCAGACGCTATCACAAATCTTTGGTGGCCAGTCATCCTTGTTTAACATAAGCTACCAGTGCCTGAAGCTCGTGAAGTCAGAAGATTATGACCGGGATCCAAAACAGATACCCCCGCGCACTCAGCCAGACTATAACGATGGGCATTGACTCCCCTCGGTTACAACTTCGAGATCCAGTACCGACGAACTGAAGAGTTTGGTCAGACGTATGTCCTATTGCGAATAATTGGCGATTACCCCACACTGGACGAAGAAGCAGTCATTGCGGCAGTAACGGAAACAGACTATGTGGTCGATTATTTCACGAGTACCCTCAGAGCTTTGCCACACACAGTTCTTCAAATCCAGTAAGCAACGAATGAAGACTCTATCCTCCAACGGGCCATGCGATACACGACAGAGGGTTGGCCAACCGGAAAATTTGACGGGGAATTGAAACAACTTCACAACTGACGGAGCTCGCTATGTGTGGTGAGTAACTGCTCGGTGTTTGGTGATCGTGTTTTTGTTCCACGTCGTCTGCGATTTAAAGTACTCCTTCACTTTCACTCCACATATCCGGTAATGAGAAGGATGGTCGGTGGGTTAGTATCAGGCCGACTTCGACTGTTCAACATTTGTACACTACTCTTCGTACTGGCATCGTCGAATCACCATCTGGATCCATAACAATACAGTGTCGACTAGCAGCTTTGGCCGGACACTAGCTAAATTGTATCAAGCACGCTAGTCGTGCCTGATTGTCAGTGGTTTTTCCTCGGTCGTAGTCCAAAACTCCATCGTAAATGACCAAGGTGACTTTGACTGACCATCAAATCGTTGTATTCCTGGTTTATGTCCAATGCAAGTGATGTTCAACATGAAGTTAATCAAATCAAAATGCTGTTTATGAGCACGAGACACTACTCGCACTTCAGGAGTGCGTGTCAATAGCGTTCGTCCAAATTGTTAGAAGTCGATAGAAGGCGATTCCACATTTTCATTCCTTGAACTTGCATATATTGTGTGGTGGTTTTGTTTAATTCTTCAAGCTCTATCTTCCTCCCCCGCTCTTAAATAAGTAGTCCCATAGATTAGAGTTGTAGACGCTGTCCTGAAAATTTATTCCTGCAGATAAATTTGGGGGTTGAATTACAAACCTCGAGTGTTCTGGTAACTCTGGGGTTTTGACATCTGCCATGTAGGGACTCTCTACCTCGAATAACCTCGTAGACGAGTGTTAGGCTGGTGAATTGAAACGACAAACGTTCCACCGAAATTGATATACCCGTGTTCTATCAAGTTGAAGAGACTCTCTTTTTCCAATCTTGTTAGTTTAATGGCAATGACGATAATGATAACAAGCATGTACAAACACGAATGAGAATAAACGTATGCTTGAGTTAGAAAGTCTGAAGAAAGCAGACCACCAGCACGTAGGTTTGGATGACAAGTGTGTAACGTAATCGGACCAATATATACCATGTGACAAGAAATCTTCGTTTAACTCGGGAGATGAAAAGTGGAAGAGGTATGTCAACGAAAGTTACACAGCTCTAGGGGGACAAGTTTTACATCAGCCCTAGAGATTGTCATCGTTTTAGAAACGATACTGTGAGATGTTTACCAGGGATGATAATGCGGACAAATACGCGCTTCCAATCCATCATCAGTGAGACGAGAAAAGGTGCAATCTACGACTTAAACTTAAGGAGAGTGAGAACAGAAAACAACGAGTAACTGTGTAACTCAGATTGAATCTCTGCTCACCTATACAAACCGCCATAAACGTTCACCAACCAACCGTATCCATAGATATACGGTCAGGGGATCTATTTCAGTTTGAACGAGGTTTGTTCCTGTCCAAAATTGGACAATCCACAAGTAACCTGTCACAACAAACGGTAACAAGCACTCTAGAGCTCGAATCCAGGAAAGTTGATTGCTCTCTCCCCGCCAACCACACGTCGGTTCACAAACAATTAACCATGGAGCTTACAGACACATTTACACCAGTCCATCACTTGTCTGCAACTATCAAAATAACAGACACCCCCCAGTCCCAGATTTTTATTATTTGTGTACTATCCGTACTCAAACTAAATGTGCCACAAATTATGGACGCGTCTGTATACTGTACATGAGTTACTCCCAACGATCGCGTGAGAACTCGCGTCAAATTAAAGTTCACATTCGCTAAAATACGCGGTAGATAGCATAATTCTGTTGATGTGTGCCCGCATGGAGTTGGATTGTGTCAACGTGAGCGCCGCCACGGTCTACTGACAACTATTGCATTCAGTTTATCCCATCCTACCAGATTATCTTGTGTGTATTTCCGCTTATAATAATCTTTTTTGGGCAATTTACACAGGTCCCGGTGTTCCAAGTCGTCAAACTGATGACGAGAACCGACTACTCCGACTGCTTCAACCCGACTCAAGAGACTTCGGCCACCGTCTGTGTGAAGGTTGTGTTGAGCTCGGAGAGTGAATAGGTAGGCTGCAAGAGAAGATTTCGCATAAAAAAGGATATCTTGTTTGCTCACCTATCCATAAATGATGTCTCAACATTAGGTATCCTTTGTCAGGTTGAAGTCACCTACGTCATTATTTCTGATTAGAATTGTTTTGACTACTGACAGCTAGCCTGGGATATTAATTGTTAAAGTTTTTGCCAAAAAAATATTGTAACTGCTACACGATCGATAGCGGCTGAAATGGTTGTACAGCGATTATAATTAACTCACGCTGAAGAACCATTTGAAATCAGATAACCGGTCCTGGTTCATTCTAGACAAAAATTCTCTTTACGAGTTTACAACGCGAGCAGTTGTAATGGCAAAACTCTTGTGTCATCCTCTGCTCAACCACTTGCAGTCTACCGTTATGCGCAGGCAAAAATGTCTCTTGTGATGTAGCTTAGTTGAAAGCTCCGTCTGTTCCGAACTCATTGATAGGTGATATATGTTGCTGGCTTCTGTCTTCTTTACACGAACTGTGTACTTGAATCTGCACGTGAATTCAACAACGTCATTGTCTCCGATCAACCTGTTCTGCTACACGGACGTAACCGGTGATGATGTCGTAGCCGTCCCATTCTGCTGGCTGAGAACTGTCTGTATACTGTTAGAGGACAGCCTCCAGTACGGTTAACTTTAAATTGGGGTGTCATGCTTACACATACTAATGTGGTCAAAGCAAAGTTTTCTGTTTTCAGATGCGTTGATACAAAGAGAAAACAGGTCTGTAATGAGCCTTCATAAACAGCTGGATGAATTGTAATCTCATGTGCTCAAATTATGCGAAGTTAGTTGGCCTCTAGTCAAAACCATGGAAGCCAGATAGACACGTGTACTGACCGATCGAAAATCGCAGTCTGTTTATAATTTGGATGGCCATAACTTGCAACAACAGCGAACGGCTGGATAGGTAGTGTTGACCGCTCATTCCATAATCGGTTGCTACACTGGGTGGTCCACATATTTAGTGGTCTATGCTCTAGCACAACACAACAGCTAGTTGTCGTTTAGTGTGAGCAAGCTGTTTACAATTAGCAGATATCACAGTGCCGATCGATAAAAGTCAACAATGCTATATCCAAATGAACAAACAAGATTCAACATTTTACATTTATACATTATTGATAGGACTAAGTTTGAACCCGTGAAAGCGGTTAAAAAAGATCTGACTATTCTACGAAAACATCGTCAACGGTTCCTTGGTCTATGCTAGAAAAAGTGTGAATGGTTGCAAAAAATACCGCTGTAGTGGGTAAGAACTGCTGAGAAATGTACAGCAACCATGCTGCTCAGTACCTGTTCTCAGAGTGCAAAAAGTCGGTTAAAACATTAAAATCTTACTCATCCATAATAGCAGGTAGGTCCGTGACAGTTTATCTCATCGCTGCGGTTTTCAATCACAGTTTTGATTGATGGTGAGGAAAAGACAGTACTTATAAGGAAAACTGTAATGTTCTATCCATAACCAATTAATGGATTTGAAGCTTTTCATTCAACTAATTGCATTATGTTCTATTGTTTGTTGAGCTTGGTCTTTAGGTTGCGAGTTTTCATCAGCAGGCCAGTTATCCCTATTCTCTTGTCAGCAATCGTTTGGAACATTTTTGAGTAAGCTTTCTCAAAGTTTGTTATATGTGCATACGGTGGTGTATCGCAGTTTCAAGAAGGGTTAAGCCACAGTAGGTGTATTGGTCGAGGTCTACACCAAGTAGTACAGCATCTTTGTTGATTAAGCAGTTCCGTTATTAGTGAGAGGTCGTCATTACATCAACGGGCCTAGCCTCTGTGTTGTTGAATTTAGCGGCAAGTTTAGTGTACTGTTTTGAAACTAAGATTCTTTGAAATGCACCTTGAAACACTGAATAGCATAACGTAATATAATGTACAGGGATATTTAGTTCGTTTCGGATCAACTACTACGACGCTAACACAAACTAATTATGTTAGACGAACACACCGACGAGGGGTATAGACTGTGTGCTTGCTAGTGGCAAACAACTGATAATCTGGACACAATGACATGACGATGTCTTTGTTGTCAGTGTATCTATGTGTAACTCTTAAGAGACAAAGATGATTAGCCCACCCAATTTACCTTAACAACTTCCACAGTACTATTTAGCACCACCTCTTAATCCAATCCATATTTAATTGTGTGTTAACAAGACGTCACTGTCTGAGTTCAACCTGACCATTAATAAGGCACTTTGGTCAAAAGCTGCCAACAGTTAACTTTCAACACTAATGATATTTTCATATCACCATGACTTATATTTAGTATGGCGGAATTCATTGTTTAGATGAGGTCCAATTGTGAAAAATCTGGACTTCGGCTGGGTTCGAACCAGAAAGAGAAATAGCATACCCAAAAGCAGTAAGTGTTATGGCAGGTCTGCCAGTAAGGCGCACCGGAAGCTCTGAAATTCCACATTAGCGCTTAGGTGCCCGCCCGAACTACCGTATCGTACAATGATTCAGCTGGTGGATCGCCGAACAGGATTTTTCACACTGATCGTGTTGGAAACATTCAGAGAGGTAATGCTGGAAAAAACAAAGGTGAAATTTGACCAACTGAACGCGCTCGAGAGTGTGTTGTAATTAAATTGTCAAGCTGCCTACTTATATTTGGTAACAGTAGCCACATAATAAAAGAACATTCTGAATCTAACCGGATGACGAAGGGGTGGGCAGTGTCACTGAACGAAGTTCATATTATGTTGCTAGCTCGTAACAACAGAAAAACATGAACGTCCTAGCGTAGCGAAAGCCATATAAAGGATCTTCTCTAATCCCTTTTACCGAATGATTCCCACGTCAACAGTGCTGGGTTGTCCGCTGTATGCAAAAGAAGACGAGCGGATTGGCTTGATAATTCTTTCGAAGTTTATATTTCGTTGTACTTTCTCAGCTGAACAAAACTAGGATAAGATATCCTCATGGCAACCCCAAAAGCTACCTTACGAAAGTTGAGAGGTGAGTAGTCAGTGTGTACACAACGGGTATATTTCGCACATTCTAAGACAAAATGATCGACAGGGTGATCTCTAGCATTCAGGTAACCTAGGACATGCATTGCACTGCGCACCCTAATAATCAAAATAATTAATCCGGGCCAGTTTGCACAGACTGGCCTGTTCAAATCCGATAGTAAAAATGGATTGATTTTGGCAATCGATTAACTGCATCTTTTGTATAAGCACACGGTCGACGGTATCGACTGGGTTGCAGTGTCATTGAAGAAGTGGTCAACTACTGTAGAAAGGTGACATATCGCGATATGCTAACTATTCATCCATTATTTTCGGTCACAAACGTAAAGCAATAGACTATCAAAAGTATGCGGGGAGCTCGATTGCTCTTACATGTCTATGTTTATTTCACTGTAATTAGACGGATGATCAAACACAGGTGTGGGCTTACTGTTGTAACCCCATCGTTTCACAGTTCATCGCCTGCATACCGCCTCGTTCGACATGATGAACGAAGCTAGCGCAATGGTTTCCAGTGACATCGCACACAGCAGACATGACTACTCTTTCCAGGGCCCGCAATCTCCAATCCTGTTGACTTTGCACACCCTGAGGATCTCCGTTTATTTCTGCCTTGTGGTACACCTGCAGTTTCCTTTTAACTCTTGTTTTCACCATGCTCTAGACATTCTCAATTGGATTCAACATGGGTAAATAGGGTGCCAGTCACAAGATTTGTCCTCCATTATTAAACCCCTCAGCAGAACACATCTTCCAAATCGGTCTGATACGGTGCGTTGTCGCATATCAGCACAATGTCTGGCATAGGTGCACTGATCTTCATCTGATCTATCAGGATTCGCAGCCAGCCCTTGCAATCGCTGTTCCTGTATGCTCCCTGCCTCGCCGTGTAACCTACTATTGAGTTTGGTGTCATAGCTCCGGTCCAATGAAGACTACGGTCTCGGCTGTTTGTTACAGGACGCATGCTCTCATTCCTTTTGATGTTGGTTCCATCGACCTTGTACAGAACAAACAGAAGTTTGCCTCGTCTATCCAGCAAATAGTCTTCACATTCGCATAACACTCCATCAGTCGATATGCAAACAGTCGCCGTAACTCCAAATTCTCAACTGAGCTTATGCCAACGAGTACTTGGCGCAGTTTCTTGACAGTTTCGCACCGACCATTCTAGTACCGACTAATCGTTGTGGTCGACAACTCCTTCTCAAACTCAGTCTTCACGCGCAGTCTCAAAAATTGCAGTGTAATCGTTGGGTCCACTGAAATCCACTCCAGCAACATGGCGATCTCTGATTCTGTCAGAATCTTGCTTCTGTGTCCTCTACGAGGCTGAGCTTCATAACTGATGCAGTCCACATGAAGCCACTTGTAAACGGTATTACACTTGACTCCATTCAGAAGGGCCACCGTACGCCAGTTATCGCCCCTTTCAAATGCTTCGATAATACGTCTGCGTGTTTCGGGACTGACGTAAGTGCACTTGCGTCCGCCAGCCACGTATGTGAGAGAACTAACGAAAATGTTCTCACAAACTGGTTCACTCTCACATTACAGCTCGAAGTCTACCACGGCCTAAACCTCACTCCTAGTGGACGTGAGATTCACAGACACCCCTAACCACTCGCAACCCATTACTTGTCAAAGGAACCAATACGGCCTGCGGTTTGATGAGTTAGTAGGAGTACAGTCAGATGATCTGCGCTCCACTTTGTCCGCTAACCCCGTTTTCATTAGGCAAGTCCGTTGACACCTCTAATTAATGTTGGTCGTCTCTTACGGTTAGTCGGGCCAATCGCGTTCTTGCCGTCTTGTCCAAGATTTTGAGGTGGGAATTCTAATGCACCAAAGTGATTTGTTTTAGCATGTAATGGAAAATCTTGTGCTTAAAATGGAAACAGATATGTAAAAAGGTGTAGAATCGTATCAGTGATAATCACTGTGACATCACCGTTCGCATCTAGGTAGTCCACCAACACTCAGCTGATTAGTAACTTGCATTCGACTGGCATGTCACACCTTTTACGATGCGACTGAGGACATACATATCACGTAAGCGGTAGAATAGGGAAGCAACGGTGGGGAAAACAAAAGTGAAATTTGACCAATTGAACGCGCTTGAGAGCGTGTTGCAAATAAATGGTCAAGCTGGCTACTTATATTTCATATCAGTAGCCACATAATAAAGGAACATTCAAGAACGTGGCGATGTTTGGCGAATTAATCGGAACAGTGTGTGCGAATATTTTCAGTTAAAATTTCTTTTGTCACCGATATGCGAAGTCATGGTAACTAAAGTTATCAGTTGATCATCCTGTAAATTTGTCGTCTCCCCAATCCAATCATATTCCAACACTTTCACCATTGGGCGTCATCGTAATATCGATTCGAACGAATTTTTAACCGTCACTTCGGATCATGTTTTGCAGTGACCAACAACCTGTGATTATTCTGTTAACCGCTTCTTCTCCCCCGAGGTATTGTCAGTCTCCACACTTGTCCGGGTACCTATTTTCTTTGAACAGCCGGGTAACGAGACTTCAGCTCACGGTAAACAAATTTATTCTCATTTCATCTAAGTCCATAAGGTGAAGCGGACTAACACGTGTCCTACATCGCTCACTTTGTGCTCTACTCCGTTCAGTGTCAACTGGCATTTAATTAGCAGCGTAGTAAGTTTTTTGTTTCTTGGTTGTATTCAAGGACTGTATGCCGCACATCCGAATCCGTTCGTCTCACTGGCGTCCAGATCACTAGTCAGTAATTTTTGCTTTATGTTCGTGGTTATCTGACATCGAACGTACAGAAATCACCTGGTATTACTGATAAACTAATTGACCAACTAGAATGAAGTGTATTGCCCAAACTACTAGGTAGGTTAGTCGAACCTGGTTATGTGAGTACGGAATCTGCTTTCGACTGCGAGTTTTGCTCATTTTTTTTAAAATTGCAGTTGAATCATGTTGCGTAAAATTTGAACGCGCACGTCGTAGAAAAAGAAATTAGTGTACGCTGGTGCACGCTTTCGTGAACAGTCTGTTTCGGTTATTCATTAGCTGGCTAATTATGTAACATCTTATAACATCATGGTCATACGACTAGGAGCTTGTCAAAAAGGGTCATGGAACATCATCCAGCTTGGATAGGAACCGTTTGTCTTGAATCAATTAATGACGCCATTTTGTTACACAGCTAGCTGACACCAACCACCACATAGATGTCAGCAAAGCATTCGGGTTTGTCTACAAAGTCGTCAACGCTCAAACGAAAACGGTCCGTCAACACATCATGGCGATCCCCGAAACGATTGCAATCAGATTAAGAAACCCAGCATGTGCTGTCAGAAGAAATTTGTTCAGTCCTGGCAACTTTCGTGGCCACCGCTCACTCACATCCAGCCCAACTACATACGAGCATTTGAACCAGACCACGTAACGTAGCATCCACTCAGCGTCCGATCTGGGACTAACCAGTAGCCCTTATTGTCACTAGTTAACAGTCATTTGTTTTTATGGTTTGCCTCGAGACGTCTTGATGAAACCTATGTAGTTGTGTTGAGTTGAGAAAGAATTATCGAGAACAATTGTTCGTCACATCACTACTTCTGGCTTTATGGAAATTTTCCGTCAGTTACCATCACGGTTGAAAATCGGGCGAAATCAAGAGCAATTAATCACATAGTTTCGTCAACCGGTTGAGAATGGGAGGAAAATTAGGTAACAGAATTGACCTCCGGAGTTTTCAACTGGGTAGTCGAGGGCCACAGTAAATGTGAGGCTTCAACAAATTACGTCTTAGCGCACAAATGTGAAACGTGCAACCGAATTCCGATCGCCTTCGCGGTGGTCAGAGTGTGGTGGATTGTCAGGTCGGAGGTGCGAGTTTTCGAACGCTCGGCCGAATACCTCAACGCGGGGAGGTACGTTCAAAAGCTGCGATCGGATCAAGAACAACGTGCGCGACCGGATGAGTCATCGCTTGACTGGATCGGACCAACGGGCGAGGCAGGGCAGGCGAAATACGACAGGCGGCCAGATCGGAGGCGTGGTTTTCCAACATTTAGAGGAACATCTCGACACAATGTTGGAATACGGTCAACATACGGTCAACATTGGGTGGATGGCGGACAGCACGAGCAG